>PVIU01027540.1:0-20328 GCA_004026605.1 Ondatra zibethicus | reverse complement strand
TTTTTAATACATTGGGTCAACTACTCATGAACATGGGACCTACCATGGAGTTTAGTTAATATATCAGGTATAACACCATTAAAGAAAACTGACTTGCTGGGCGGTGGTGGTGCATGGCTTTAACCCCAGCACTTGGGAGGCAGAGGCAGGCGGATCTCTATGAGTTCGAGGCCAGCCTGGTCTACAAGAGCTAGTTCCAGTACAGGCTCCAAAGCAATACGGAGAAACCCTGTCTCGAAAAAAACATAGCAAAACAAAACAAAAAGCAAACTGACTTTCCACTTGCCAGCAGCATTCCTGCTCTAATAGCTCCTCAGCTGTGGCCGAGGGCTACAAGGTCCTCCATTCTGAAATTGTGTCTGCCGTATACAGCTCTTGCACATGCTTTCATAGTCACTATGAATTCATATGTGAGTCTGCCCAATTATATCTAGATGATGTTTCCTTGAAACCATTTACCACCTGCAGCTCTTCCAATGTTTCTTTCCCTTCTTCTGTGAAGATCCCTGAACCTTGAGGGGAATGGTAAATTATAGCCATCCCATTTAGAGATAAGTATCCAAAGTCTCTTATTTTCTGCATGATGACCAGTTTTGGATCTCTACATTAATTGATATTTACTGCAAGAAGAAGCTCCTCTGATGAGGGTTGAGTGATGCATTAAACTATGAATATAGCAATAAGTCAGTAGAAGTCATTTAGATGTTATTTTATCAAAAATAATAGTTAGTAGTAGTCCCAGAAAGTCAGTGACCTTCTTGTTTGACGGTATCAGGTATTGGTTTAATCTTGTAGAGCATGTCTGAAATGCAGTAAAAAAATAATTAGTTGATTAATCTCATGATATCCATGCCACTGTTGTACCAGTGGAGATATCTTGCCAGGATTTTCATTATTATAGGTCAGAGAGTTAGTTCACAGCTGGATGAGACTGAAGAGAACTTTCCTCCTTTAGCAGTGTTCATAGTACCTTCCATCACTGAAAGCTAGCCAGTGCGCGTAAAGCTTTCAGATGGGCACCAGCTACATTTCCCAATGTTCTATGACTCAGTACGTGGTGACTTTAGCAATAGGTTATTTTTGTTTGTTTTTTGTTTTTCAAGACAGGGTTTCTCTGTGTAGCTTTGAAGCCTGTCCTGGAACTATCTCTTGTAGACCAGACTGGCCTCAAACTCACAGATATTTGCCTACCTCTGTCTCCCAAGTGCTGGGATTAAGGGCTTGTGCCACCACTGCCTGGCCAGCAACAGGTTCTTATAGTCAGGTTGTGATGGGTAACCAATAACAGTGGCAATAGCCTGTAAATGTTTCAGTGTGTATGGTAACTTACCATCCAACAATTCCAAAAATATAACCTTCCTCTGGTGATAGATTTGTTTGACTCCCCATGGGAGGCCTCACCCTCTCTGAGGAATTGATGGGGAGCAGGATGGTAGGAAGGTGGAAAAAGCAGGTGAAGGGGGTGGAGGGGGAAGTGGGGTTAGTATGTAAAATGAAAAGTGATTTTTAATAAAAAATATGAAAAAGAAAAAAGGAAAAAACTGATAGACTAAGAGAGAAAAATGAAAGAAATTTCAAATAACCTAAGTGTTAAGTCTGGAGTGTAGCCCCCAGCCTCTAGCATCCATTCCAGCCCCCCTGGCCTGGGAGTTGTATGGGTCTGGACTTCAAATCCCAGCATGCCAGGTCCTGACCACTCCCACAGGGTATTTAAGTGGGCTCCCAGAGGAGAAACAAGTGGTTCCAGGCTTGCATGGGTTCCCCACTGTCCTGTTTCCCTGCCATGCACTCAGCCACCCAAGAGCGCTGTACTTAATAAAACGATGGGCGTTTTGATTTGGTTTGATTTGACCTAATTGGACTTCTTTGCACCAGCTGAGCTGCCCTTCTTATTATTTTTTTTCTTAACACTAAGTGAAAGAGGAACAACTGTAACTAATATCATAGCTATAAAAGGATCATAGACAACTTTTATCAATGATTCCATGTCTAAATTTGACTAATATAAAAAAGTGAACAATTTTCTAAAATACAAAAACTAGTGAGAATGAATAACAAACAGAAAAGCCACAAGAGATTAATAATGAATAAGGACATGAAACCAGGAATAAATTTTTCCTATCAATAAAATAGCCAAAATCATATAGTTCCTTGATGAAGCCTACCAAATGCAAATATTTATATAAGAGTTTGTTAAAATTTATAAGACTTGGAAGCAACCAAGATGTCCTTCAACAGCAATGGAAAAGCAAATGTGACATATCTACATTGTAGACTATTATCTGACAAAATGAGTTACAAAAGGACATGGATAAACTTTAATTCATCATGGTGGGGAAGCAGGGCATCAAGTGTGGTGGCCTGGGCAGGAAGCTGAGAGTTCACATCCTTAGCTACAAGCTTGAAAAATAGAATAAACCGGAAATAGGGTAAAACTTTAAACTCTCAAAGCCTGTTCTTAGTGATACGTTTCCTTCAGAAAAGCTGCACTTCTCTATAACCTCTCCCCACTACATATTATATAAAATAAATACTACATATATTTTAAATAAAATATATTCTAAATGTATTATATATTTATACAACACATATATAGAGAGAGGTGAATATTTTGAGACAAAGGTCATGGCATAAGAAATGGCACAATATTTGCCTTGGATACTGAAGCTTTTGTGTAGATTAAATCATAAGAGATGGGGGTGGTAATTTGTGGTACCTTTATTTTAGAATTTGGGAAAATGGAATATGAATTTTATTCATTATGTATTGCGACTGGTAAAGGATAATTTGTTGCTTCAAATTTTGTACATGAGGAGTTCCTTCTTTTGAAATACTACACTCTTTAATTTAGACTATTTTCTCAAAAAGATTAAATGGATTTATAATACACATAAGTACAACATTAGTTTTCAACATGAAGAACAAAGTTACTCAGAAATTAATTTTTTTCCAAGCCTAAAAATAAAGTTCCAGTTTGATCATCTGTGAGTTCAAGATTTCACTGTATATTAGCTGTGAAACAATTTCTATTTATAAAAGTTACAACATTCACCATGTATTTTTGCTACTCTTTGTAACAACCTATTTTTAACTCTTCTACAGCTGTAGAATGTTAAAAGTCAGTTCAATGCAAATTCTTCTTTTGCTGCATACACTCCTTGATGCTTAATGTAACGTATAAATGGACTTTCCTTTTAGCCTGGGGCTATTATAAGAAATTCCTCAAACACTTCCTAGCAATTTTGGTTTAGCAGCAGTTTTTAAATCTTGTTTACTTACAGTTCAGATTATTTTCTCATTCTTTCATATTCTGTTTGCACTCTATGCTTCTTCTCAGCCCAGTCTCTGAGTTATATAATAGAGGCTGGTAGCATAGAGTATTCTGAGAAAACACTTGCATCATATAGGATCAGAAATCTTTGAGGAATAGGGAGTTAAAAGATTATAAGAGTGAGAGGTCGTGGACAACTTCAAGAACTGTTGTTTTCCAGACGCAACAGGACAATTGCATGTATAAACTTAGAGCAATTATGACAAGATCCACAACACTTGTGCCAGCTCAAGCCCGACAGTCTCAGCATGGAGGGGGGAGGTAGTCCTTAACTCCCACCCCTAGCAGCTAAGGAGCTATTGGCATTTGGTAGCTACTAGCAAAAAGAGAGAGAGTCATTTTTCTTTAAGGGTGTGATAACATTCTAGGGCAGGCCCCAAGAATAATTGAGCAACAAATTGGACCCAGTGGAAGTTTAAAAAAAAAGAAAACTAAAAAGATGGGTGTAGAGAGAGATGAGGGGAGGGTGGAGAGGGTGCATTTAAGGAAGAGTTGGGGAAGATGTGTGTGAAAATGATCAAAGCCCATTATATAAAATTTCTCCAAAAATCAATGAAAATATTATTAAAATAAACAAAAACCTAAAATATTTGTGCTGTACAGAGAACAAAGTGAGATGAATTCAATCAAAGCCACCTGAGTAATTTCAGTTCTCTTCTTGAGATGATGGCTAGGCAACATAAACTACAATATCCTTTAATCTCTGTGTGGTACCTTATAATATGATAAAATGGAAGTCAGAAAGGTGATCCATTCTACTTTTCACAGATAGTTCAAAGACTTTTGTTTTGCTCTACTTAGCATTTTTTTATTGTTGTGGTATTTTGCAATTTTACAGTAAATTTTGAATTTTTCTAGTTTATGAAAAATCTCATTAGGATATAAATCTCAATAGATGCAAAGAAACATTTAATGAACTTTAATATCTTTAATGATAATTGTTTTTTTAATAATTTAGATATAGATGTGCTGTACCCTAACACAACCATGATCATGTAGTAAAGGCCACAGCTTGTATCATACTCTGTGGTGGACTATTGAAGGCCTTTGTTATGAAATAAAGATAAAGACAAGACTACGTGCTGTGGAATAATGTTCTTGTACACTGTAAAGATGTGTCACTTGCATTAGTTTAATAAAACTCTGATTGGCCAGTAGCCAGGCAGGAAGTATAGACAGGGAGATCAGACTAAGAGAATTCTGAGAAGAAAGGCATAGAGTCAGTCACTAGCCAGATGCAGAGGAAGAAAGATTAGAATGCCTCACTGAGTAAGGTACCAAGCCACATGGCTAAACATAGACAAGAAGTATGGGTTAATTTAAGTTGTAAGAGCTAGTTAATAATGACCCTGAGCTAATAATCCAAACAGTTTATAATTAATGTAAGCCTCTGTGTGTTTATTTGGGATTGAACAGCTGTGGGACCAGGCAGGACAGAAACTTATGTATAAAACTGGGAGATTTGATAATAGGATAAAAAGTATCAGATAGGAGGAATAAGTCAAGATGTTTGTTGTATAAGATGGGAATTATGTCAATGTATTGTATACTTAAAAATTTTTTAAGAGAATGGATTTGAAGCATTGTTTGCACAAAATGACAAAATTGGTAGGTAGCATATTAATTAGATTGAATTAATCTTTTATAAGCTATACATGTATTAAGCCATTATGCTGTCTATTATAAACATATACAAACTTAAAATTTTGATTTAGAAACAAGCAAAAATGTAAACGGAGGCTTTTTTGTGTTGTCCCCCCTCCTGTGGGTGCTACAGCCGCTTCTAAATAGTCACTCAGAGACTTAATATTGATTATAAACCTCTTGGCCTAATATTTCAGGATTATTACTAACTAGTGCTTACATTTAAATTAACCCATTTCTATTAACCTATGTATTGCCACATGTATGTGACATTAAAACTCTACTGGCATCTTGCTTCCTGGGCAGCTGGCTGGTGTCTCCCCTGACTCCACTCTTCTTTTTGTACCTATGTTTGGATTTCCTGCTTGGTTATATCCTGCCTGGCAATAGGCCAAAGTAGCTTCTTTATTAACCAATGGTAATAAAACATATTCACAGCATACAGAAGGGTTATCCCATAGCACAAAAACATTGTTTTATATAATGTAGCATAAAATTAACCAATTATCCATTTCAGGGTTTGGTTGCATTTAATACATCCATATTTTTATCCAAAGGTCATTTATATATAATGTTAAATATTGTCTTAATTCCAAAAGGAAACCTGAACATATTAACTAGACTTCCAGTTTCTCCTTTTGCCTTAATTATTCTCAACCACTAATTTGCTTTTGATTTGTATGAATTTTCCTTCCATGGATATTTCATACTAAATGGTGACAAATAATATGCAACCTTCTGTGTAAGGCTTTTTCACTTAGCATAATGTATCTAATATTCATATATATTGCAGTATATTTCTCTTTGTTGAATAATATTCTATTAGATGGATAGAGTACATTGTATTTAGCTGTTTATCAAGGGATGGACAGTTGGGTGGGGATTTTAAATAATATTTCTATAAATAAATGTTTATAGCAACCTTTTATGCTTTACATATGTTTGAATATTTTTAACTATTTCTAAAAGATTCTACATATAGAAAGTGAATTTCTATGTCATATGATAACTTCATATTTAAACTCTATAAGCAAATGCAAAACTGCTTTTTAAAAGATGTACACTATTTTATATTTTCATTAAGAAATGCATGTTACTAATGTCCCCACATCCTCACTAGCACAAAATTTATGATTTTATAAATTATTATAGTCATGCTAATGGAAGTTAAGTGTATTAATTTTGCATTTCCCTACTGACTAGTGATGCTGGCTATCTTTGCAACTCTTGATCATGTGCATCATCCATATTCAGGCAAACAGATAATTAGGCTTTTCTCCATTTTTAGCTGAGTCCTTTTAGTAAGATTTATTTCTAGTCTGATGTGGAACGAACATTAATGTTTATTTTGACCTACTCTAGTATTTTTGAGATAAATATTACACTTTTATTAAGTATGATTTTATCTCTATATATACCAATGAATTAAATGTGCTGCTATTTTACTAAATAATTCTGTTTATTTTCAAAACGGGTAGACTTCCTTTTGGTGATTTCAGTGTATTGCTTTGTTACCATGTTAATTGTGTCTTATAAAATGAGTTAAAAGTGTTTTCAACTATTTTTTAAAGAGCTTACAAAAAGATAACTGCACCCCTTTTCTTTCTTTCATATAAGATCTGCATATATAACACAACCTGGATTGGAACTTGCTAAATAGCCTCCTTCTCTCAAGTGCTATGATTATAGGGATATACAATTGCACTATGTACTTCTCTAAGTGTTTAGTGGAATTCATAGTGAACCACACAGTCTTGTTATTTGTTGGGATTTTTGCCTATGTAATTAATATTTTTTATTTGTCATGGTTATGTTCTGGCTTTTTAGTTTTCTTCAGATAGTTGTGGTACATTTGGGTTCTAGGAAATTGTACATGTCATCTAGGTTATTAAACTTTCCAACTTATGATATTCTACTACAATTGTTTCTACAGAAGACTAACATATTTTTTCACTTTCATTTCATAGCATATATATATTTATATGTACTCTATTTTTTTCATTGCCACTCCAAGTTTTGTCTTTTTGTTTTTCTTTTCAATCTAAATTTTAGATTCTTTGATTCCCTTTTGTTTATTTTCACTTTCATGATTTTCTTCTAAGATTTACTTTGTTACTTCCCTTTCCAACTTTTCATTTCCATTTAAAGGTCCTTAATGTCTGAATTTAGATTATTGACCCTTTGAGGTTTGTATTTGTGTGCTCCTGATTGTATCCCAAGTATCATCTTTTAGTAAAGATAAGTGCCAAATACTCTAAAGCACACACTACACAACCTGCCTCTCAAATAATGAAAATATAGTAGACATTGAGCACCTTGGGAGCCCACCTCTAAATAAGTACATTCTATTTTCTTTAGAAACATCATCATTCATTCTCAAAAGACAAAAGTAAACATAGACTTGTATACAAATTCACACTATCATTTATAAATGGTAATCTCTAAACATAAAGATTTGAATGTATTTCTGAAAAAAAGATGCTAAAACTTAATGATCCTGATAAAATGTAGTCAATCATAATTATCCTAAAATACTATATACAATTGAAATAGCTGTATTTTTCTGCCAATTGCTAATTTTTCTACAAAATTTTACTTATACAGAAATATAGAATACTCAACAGCATGAAATTTCTCTGTGATCATTAGTTTTATTTAATCTTTTTCATTTTTATGCATTTCAAGGTGTTTCATTATTTTCCTATATGGTATGGGACAGTTGTCTATATTCTGTCAATTATGTTTTAAATAAACGCTGATTGGCCAGTAGCTAGGCAGACAGTATAGGCAGGACAACCAGACAGGAAGTAGAGGTGGGTCAATGGGAACAGAAGAATTCTGGGAAGAGGGAAGTTCCCTCTGCAGTCCTGCCCAGACACAGAAGAAGTAAGATGTGACCTGCCCTGCAGAAAAAGGTACCGAGCCACGTGGCTAACATATGCTAGAATAATGGGCTAATATAAGTTATAAGAGTTAATAAGAAGCCTGAGCTAGTGGGCCAATCAGTTTATGATTAATGTACACCTCTGTGTGATTTCTTTGGGACTTAATGACTGTGGGAACCGGGGAGGACAGAAACCCCGACAACACCTATATTTTCTTCTTTGATTACCACTCCCCTCCAATCTGGCTGACTGAGTTATTTATTTTCCTCTTGCTATTGTTTTATCATTCTGAGAAAAATCTCATGTCCTTAATAATTATGTTACCAATATTCAAATACATTTCTCAGTCTATAAATATAAGTAATTTGATAATCTTCTATACCAAACATGTATAACTCTAATAACTATATAAGAATAATCGTTTGATACATTAAAATAAAGCCAAACCAAATCATATAGAGATTATATATTGAAGATTTTTTTCAAAATTCATGATGCTTTAAACACTTATTAGGCACTTACTGTGTGCCTGTTCTTCACATACATTATTTTAACTAAGTTTATTGAGTAATTTAGCAACTTACATTGGACATCTGTTGTCAATGCTACAATCCCAATAAACAGTTCTTTTTATGGGTAAAGAAATAGTAAATACATACTTGGAAATCACATAGTTAGTTGAAGAAAGACAAGGTTAAATCCAAACAAAACTGTCAGGATTCTTTCCATGTACAGCTGATGTAATGTTTCTGTGGTTTGTCTGACAGCAGTCACCAGACTGCTTTATCTTTTTTATTTTTTTACTTATTGATTTTGTTTAATTTCCATATATTTGATTTCTTCAGTTTTCATCATGTTATTTAAATTATAAATTAATAAATGTCATCATTTATACCTGATTTTGTTCTGGTCTCACATTTTCAAATTTCCTTTTTTTATTGAGCTCTACATTTTTCTCTGCTCCCTCCCTGCCTCTCCCCTCCTCTTCAACCCTCTCCCAAGGTCCCAATGCTCCAAATTTACTCAGGAGATCTTGTCTTTCTCTACTTAACCATTTAGATTAGATCTATGTATGTCTCTCTTAGTGTCCTCATTGTTGTCTAAATTCTCTGGGATTGTGATTTGTAGGCTGGTTTTCTTTGCTTTATGTTTAAAAACCACCTATGAGTGAGTACATGTGATAACTGTCTTTCTGGGTCTGTGTTACCTCACTCAATATGACATTTTCTAGCTCCATCCATTTGCCTGCAAATTTCAAGATGTTATTATTTTTTTCCGCTGTATAGTTCTCCATGATGTAAATGTACCACATTTTCCTTGCCCATTCTTCAGTTGAGGGACATTATGTTGTTTCCAGGTTCTGGCTATGACAAACAATGTTGCTATGAACATAGTTGAGCACATGTACTTGTGGCATGATTGAGCATCCTTTGGATATATACCCCAAAGTGGTACTGCTGGGTCTTGAGGTAGGTTGTTTCCTAATTTTCTGAGAAATTGCCATACTTTAGGAACAAGCATAGGACCAAATTAGTTCCTTTGAATGTGGTTGACAGTTGCATGGCTGGAACAGACTGAGGGGCCACTGGCGGTGGCACCAGGATTTATCCCTACTGCATGCACTGTCTTTTGGGGAACCTATTCTCTTTGGATATATACCTTGCTCAGCCTAGATATAGTAGGGAGGTCCTTGGACCTTCCCCAAAGCAATGTGTCTTACCCTCTCTGAGGATTGGATGGGGGTGGGGTGGAAGGGTATGTAGAGGGAATGGGAGGAGGGGAAGAAGTGGGAACTTAGATTGGTATGTATAATGAAAAAAGAAAGTTTTCTTTTTTAAAAAACAAACAGACAAACAAAAACTTGGCTTAAAGACATGCTGACATGTCAAAAATTATGATGACCTTAGACTCTGCAATGAAAGGTGGAGATACTAGGCAAGAAAAACTCAAGTTTGCATATTTCCTTGGGTGGATAAAGAAGTTTTACCTTAATTTTTTTATCTTTAGTAAACTAGGCATGGTTAAATTGTTGTCAGAGGGAAAGTGCTGTAGTGGAGACTTGACTGCATAAATATCGTGAGATTGAGACTGGTCCCTGAGAGATTGACAATGTTGTAATTGTTTGAGACAGTATTTCTCTGTGTATCCACTTGCTGTCCTGGAACTCATTTTGTAGACACAGCTGGTATATAAATCATAGGTCCAACTTCCTCTGTGTCCCAAGTGCTAGAAATAAAGTTATGGGCTACCATGCAAAAAAAAAGTTACTGTAATCTTTCTCTTCTATTGGATCAGTTTATTCTTCTCTTCATATTCCAGTAGTGAATTGTTTATTGTTATTCATTGGTAATAAGTTTCAAAATCAGAAAATCATTTCTTCAACTTAATTTTTTAATTATTCAGATTCCTTGAGAATCTATATGAAATTTAGAATAAATTTTCCTATTCATGTAAAAATTCCAGTAGAATTTTGATAGGTATGTAATTGAATCTTTAGGCCATTTGGGGTAGTATGTGTATTTTAACTATAATTCACTGTTACAATCCATGATTATAATGTGTCTTTACATTTTTGATCATTAATACTTTTTGCCTGTATTTTCAAGTTTTCAATTTAGATAATCTTTCATTTTTGTTTAGGACTTTTTCCTTTTTTTAAATAGCATGGAATTATTTATGGAATAAATAATGGAAGGCATTTTCTTATCTCCAGTTTTGATCACTTTTGCATATGAAAATACTATGAACTTTTTGTTTAGATTTTGCTTTCCGAATCTTTGTTGAAATAAATTATTCTAAGCTCTTCTTGTGAAAGCTTTCTGTGTTTCTATATATAAAGTCATGCCAACTGGACTTTTCTGTTTTAATTTGAACCTAATATATTTCCTTTCTTGCCTAATGTTTTGGTTAATACATCCAATGTTATTTTTAACAGCAGTGACAAAGATTGAAATACTTCTTTGATCCTGACAATAGAAAGTTTTCAGTCTTTCTATCAGTGGGATTTTCATATCTGCCTTATTGTATTTAGGGAACTGTCTTGTATTTTTGTTTAACTGAGTGATAGTATCATGAAAAATATTGAATTTTGCCTGCAATAACTAAAGTGACCACTTATTTTTCTCTCTTTGTTCTGTAAACAACATATATATTGTTGAATGAGCTTCATTTTATAGAACCATTTGAATCCCATATTTAAGTCACATTTGATAGTGGCATATTACCCTTTTAATGTACTATTGAATTTACTGTGTTACTGTTTTGTAGACGTTGTTGTTGCCTTTACTATGAAAATAAAATATACACTCGATTTATTATTTTGCTATTTGCTTTCTACGTTTTATGTATATTCCTTGTCCCATGTTTCTTTTTATTTGTCTTTTATGGTTTGGGCAGAAAGGAATATTAGCTGTTGAACTTTATGCCATTATTTTACATGTTATCATACATTTTACTTTATAAAATTCAAGTTATCAATATTATGACCATAACTTCTTTTTTAAACTTTGTCTTATTGGCTTAACAATAAGGAGTTTGGTACCATATATAAAAAGTTGTTTGAAGTCTTCACTATATATTTTCTTTTTATTTTCATTTTTTCCCTTTTATTGAAAATAGATTCTTTTTCACATACAGAACAAAGGAGATTTGCACCAGAGGGACAAAGGGCAGGGAATAAGAGACAAAGTCAGGAGCTAGAGGATAAGGGAGAATGGGAAAGGAACAAGAGAGAAGGGGAAGGGGTATTTGTTCTTGGAGAACAAAGGACTGCCTCTGGATAGAGAGGAGACAGACATGAGTCAAAGGCAAATGGCAGTTTGTAAAGGTAAAAGGGGAAACCCCATGTCAGAATGAGGTGTTTAATTTTAATTGGGCATGCTAATTAGATGAGGGAAAGGGAGGGTTGATTGCTGAACTCCAATACTTTGATAGCTGGACCTTAGTAATCAGTCTTAGGAGGAGGAAGTAGTCAAATAAGGGAATGGACCTAGTTGGCTAGCTTTAGGAATGCAATCTAGCGATTTTGAGTAAGGCAGAGGGAACAGAGGAGAAGGGCAAGGCCTGCCAGAGCCATGTGTGCCATGCTCAGGCTCTCAAGAGTCCCTTCAATTACTATGGACTGGTAGGCTATCCAGTGAATTTTGTGATTCTACATGACTTTGAGCATAGTTGTTTCTATTTCTATGAAGAGTGAGATGGGAATTTTGATTGGGATTGCATTGAATATGAGCATGGCTTTTGGCAATATTCATTTTTATTGATTTTTATTGAGCTCTACAATTTTCTCTGCTTCCCTCCCTGCCTCTCCGAACCTCTCCCCTTCTACCTTCCCCTAAGGTCCCCATGCTTCCAATTTACTCAGGAGGTCTTGTCTTTTTCTACTTTCTACTTCCCATGTAGATTAGATCTATGTAAGTCTCTCTTCCTGTCCTCATTGTTGTCTAAGTTCTCTGGGATTGTGATTTGCAGGCTGGTTTTGTTTGCTTTATGTTTAAAAACCACCTACTGAAGAATGGATAAGGAAAATGTGGTACATTTAGACAATCGAGTACTACACAGCATAAAAAAATAACAACATCTTGAATTTTGCAGGAAAATGGATGGCGCTAGAAAACATTATTTTGAGTGAGATAACCCAGACACAGAAAGACAATTATCACATATACTTACCCATAGGAAATATTCATTTTTATAATATTAATCCTACCAATCCAAAAGCATAATATGTCTTTTCATTTTCTAGTGTCTTTATCTCTTCAGAGATTTGAAGTTTTCATTGTAGAGCTCTATTACCTTCTAGTTATGAATGAGAATGTGTTTATGGCCTTGTTTTCTGTATGTTCCTTATTACTTTATAGATTTTGTTGGTGCTGTATCCTGTCACTTTGCTCAAAATGTTACTCATTTCTACAAGTTTTCTGGTGAAATATTTAAAGAATAAATGGTCATTTTTCTAACCTTATAAAATGATGGTTTGGAAATGCAATGAGGTAATAACCTCTATCCTGTCATACTCCCATGAGTCACTATTAGAATTTGATGTTATGTAATTCCATACAACTGAGGGGTAATCCAATGACTAATCACAACAGCAATAACTGCCAAAATTATCTTATCAGAATATCTTACTGATGAATATCACATAACAGAAAAATCAGACAGTGTTAACTGAATTTGAAGAAAAAATAAAAGTATAATATAAAAGAGGGAAATTGTGGGGGTATAAATAAAACATTTTATTTTATCTCAAAGGATTAAATAAGACAAAACTCCATTAAAAATATAAAGAAGCCACTTGTCAGCAATTCAAAATTCATCCAAGGAATATGAATAAAAATATGTCCTTAAGATTGTACTCTCTGCTAAAAATTACATTCTGCTTATCAACTCCATGACTTTAAACTAGGCAACTACATACAAATGTGCAGCTAAATTCTGACCACTGAGAGTGCAGTACAGGGCCTCTATGCATTAGGAAGACAAAGCCAGGGGGAGCAAAATGTCTGAGTTCTCAAAAAAAAAATGACCACGCAGTCCAAAGAATTTCAACAAGGTAAAAAAGATTTTCTTCCAAAGGAGGGTGTGTAACCATGCCAAATCAAGCAACCAAGCAAGCACACCCAGAGGAGCTCCCACTGGCTTTGTATTCCTAGTTTAAAGTCATGGAACCCATGACTGACATTGCTAGGGTTGCCAACAACCTCAGACTAATTAGGCCATTACCATAAGGTGAGACCAAATACTACTGTTCTGCTAAGCAATATAGCAAGGAAATGATTCCTAATGACATTTTACTATACTCAAAGATCAGTGTCTTGCTTAGCCATGATCAGAGAAGCTTCTTCCTGTAGTAAATGGGAACAAACATAGAGACCCCTAGCTAGAGAATGTGCAGAGAATGAGATACCTTGGAACACCCAGTCCTAAATGGGATGTATCCATTAACACCCTGCCCTCAGGGCTGCAGAAGAGGTGGTGGAAAGATTGTAAGAGCCAGAGGGGATGAAAGATACCAAGGAAACAAAGCCTTTTCCACACAAGAGTGATGCAATATAAATTCACAGAGACTGTGGCAGCATGCACAGGACCCACACAGTTTAAGCCAGATGTGGTCCCAGAACTGAAATGGGAAGTGGACACAAGACCCCATCCCTAACCCAGAAGCTATTTCCAATTGATAACTACTCACAAAGGAAAAACTAGGTTTGTCTAACAGAGTCTCACTTGACATACAAAACACACTTAAGAGGAAGAGTCATGCCCAGCAGTAAATGCCCAATACAAAACAAACAAAATGGTACTTTTGGAGGAGTTTTTGTTGTTGCTGTTGTTTTGATCTTTTTTTTTTTTTGTCTCCCAATACATTGTTTGAGCCTTCCTTTCTTCATTCCTTCCTGACTACCTGCCTTTTTATTGTTTTGGTCCTTTGCTTATATATTATGGTTTCTGACTTTTTTGTCTTTATAGTATCTCTCTGTGTGTGAATGTATGTATCTATGCGTTTATATGGACATCTAGCGCTTCTTCTTTGGGTCTTTTTTCCTGTTCATTTGTTTGTTTGGTCCTAATCAGGTCTATTATTTTGTTTCTTTTTTTTATTTGATATACCTATTTGTTTTTCTAATGAGAGATCAAGAAAAGGTGTGGGTTTGAGTGGGCAAAGTGTTGGGGAGGATCTGGAAGGAGTTAGGGGAAAGGAAACCACAGTCAGAATATGATGTATGAAAAAAGAAGCTCTTCCTGTGCTGAGACTGGTAAGTTTGTGTGCTCCTGGTGGGAAGGTCCCCAAGGGAGCCTGCTGCAGCTGGCCTCTTTGTTCCACATGACCTTGGACACGCCCCCTCCCCCACGGCAAGTTTGCCTTTTCCTCTGTGGGTCCTTGGAATACCAGGACTCTCTTCCTGTGCTGAGATCGGAGGTGCAGACAGATTGGAGGTCCAGACGGGACTTCCTCTTCCTGCACTGAGATCAGCTATCCAGAGGGGTGAGTGTGTACAAATCGTCCTGGGAGGTCCACACTCGCTGAGACTCCCCTGACTGCAATCAAAGGAAGAGATGGGCAGGCGCCAATCCAAGAATTGCTCCAACAACCTGAAAAGCAACATGATAACACCAGAAACTAGCGAGTATGCAACAGAAAAACCTGAGCAACCTAACCCAGAAGAAGAAGAAATCGACTTTAAACGTAACATTATGAAAGTGATAGAGAACTTTAAAGAAGAGGTGAAAAACTCCTTTGAAGAAAGGGATGAGAAAACTAACAAAAAGTTAGAAGAAATGAATAAATTCCAAAAAGATACCCTAGAAAACCAAGAAAAAGCAATCAAACAGCTAATGGAAACAGTTCAAGACATAAAAACTGAAATGGAGGCAATGAAGAAAACACAAACCGAGGGAAGGCTGGAGATGGAAAATCTGGGTAAACGAGCAGGAACTGCAGAGACAAGTATAACCAACAGACTACAAGAGATAGAAGAAAGAATCTCAGACACTGAAGATACGATAGAGAAAATAACCTCATTGATAAAAGAAAACAACAAATCAAACAAATTCTTAACACAAAACACCCAGGAAATCTGGGACACCATAAAAAGACCAAACCTAAGAATAATAGGGGTAGAAGAAGGAGAAGAAGCACAGCTCAAAGGCCCAGAAAATATATTCAACAAAATTATAGAAGAAAACTTTCCCAACCTAAAGATGGATATGTCTACGAAGGTACAAGAAGCATACAGAACACCAAATAGATTGGATCAAAAAAAAAATCAAAACATAAAGCATACACAATTAAGAAAGAATACTAAGAGCTGCAAAAGAAAAAGGCCAAGTAACGTATGAAGGTAAAACTATCAGAATTACACCTGTCTTCTCTATGGAAACCATGAAAACCAGAAGGTCTTGGATAGATGTGCTGCAGACACTAAGAGACCATGGATGCAAGCCCAGACTACTATACCCAGCAAAGCTTTCATTTACCATTGATGGAGAAAACAAGATATTTCAGGATAAAAACAAATTTAAGCAATACATAGCCAAAAACCCAGGCTTACAGAAAGTCCTAGAAGGAAAACCACAACTAAAGGAAGTAAACAACACCGATAATAACACAGACATCTAACAGCCCTCCACTGGCACAACTCAAAGAAGGGAAACTCACAAACTGTACAACCCCCCCCCAAAAAATAACCGCAGTTAAAAACCTCTGATCATTAATATCACTTAATATCAATGGACTCAATTCACCTATAAAAAGGCACAGGTTAAGAGAATGGATACGAAAACAGGATCCAACATTCTGTGGTTTACAAGAAACACACCTCAACCACAAAGACAGACATTATCTCAGAGTAAAGGGTTGGGAAAAGGTTTTTCAATCAAACAGCCCTAAGAAACAAGCAGGCATGGCTATACTAATATCTAACAAAATTAACTTCAAACTAAAATCAATCAGAAGAGATGGAGATGGACACTTCATACTCTTAACAGGAATAATCCATCAGGATGAAGTCTCAATCCTAAATATATGTGCCCCTAATATAAAAGCACCCACATATGTAAAGGAAACATTACTAGAACTCAAAGCACACATCAAACCCCACACACTACTAGTAGGAGATTTCAACACTCCTCTCTCACCAATGGACAGGTCAACCAGACAGAAACTTAACAGAGAAATAAGAGAACTAACAGATGTAATGAATCAAATGGACTTAATCGACATCTATAGAACATTCCACGCAAAACAGGAAAGAATATACCTTCTTCTCAGCATCTCATGGAACCTTCTCAAAAGTTGATCACATACTCGGTAACAAAGCAAACATCGACAGATACAAAAAAATTGGAGTAGCCACCAATGTCTGATCGGATCATCATTGAGTAAAGTTAGAATTTAACAACAATTCCACCCCCAGAAAGCCTACAAACTCATGGAAACTGAAGAGTCAACTACTGAACCACTCCTGGGTCAAGAAAGAAATTAAAGTCTTCCTTGAATTCAACGAAAATAAAGACACAACATACCCCAACCTAAGGGACACTATGAAAGCAGTGCTAAGAGGAAAGTTCATAGCACTTAGTGCCCACATAAAGAAAGCACACATTAGAGACTTAACAGCACACCTAAAAGCTCTAGAAAAAAAAGAAGCAGACTCACCCAGGAGAAGTAGAAGACTGGAAATCATCAAAGTGTGGGAAGAAATCAACAAAATAGAGACACAGAAAAACAATCCAAAGAATCAATGAAACAAAGAACTGATTCCTTGAGAAAATCAACAAGATCTACAAACCCCTATCCAAACTAATCAAAAGGCAGAGAGAGAACACTCATATTAACAAGATCAGGAATGAAAAGGGGACATAACAACAGACACTGAGGAAATTCAGAGAATCATTAGGTCTTACTACAAAAGCCTGTATGCCACAAAATTGGAAAATGTAAAAGAAATGGACACTTTTTTAGATAAATACCATATACCAAATTAAATCAAGACGAGGTGAAGAATTTAAATAGACCTATAAGTCGCGAGGAAACAGAAGCTGTCATCAAAAACCTCCCAACCAAAAAAAGCCCAGGACCAGATGGTTTTAATGCAGAATTCTACCAGAACTTCCAAGAAGAGCTAATACCTATACTCCTTAAGGCGTTTCACATAATAGAAACAGAAGGGTCATTGCCAAACTCTTTTTATGAAGCTACAGTTACCAAGATACCAAAACCACACAAAGACGCAACCAAGAAAGAGAATTACAGACCAATCTCGCTCATGAACATCGATGCAAAAATTCTCAATAAAATACTGCCAAACCAAATCCAAGAACACATCAAAAAAATCATCCATTATGATCAAGTAGGCTTCATCCCAGAGATGCAGGGCTGGTTCAACATACAGAAATCTATCAATATAATCCATCATATAAATAAACTGAAAGAAAAAACCATATGATCATTTCATTAGATACTGAAAAAGCATTTGACAAAATTCAACAACCCTTTATGATAAAGGTCTTGGAGAGATTAGGGATACAAGGTTCATATCTAAATATAATAAAAGTAATATACAGCAAGCCGACAGCTACCATCAAATTAAATGGAGAGAAACTCAAAGTGATTCCACTAAAATCAGGAACAAGACAGGGCTGTCCACTCTCCCCATATCTCTTTAATATAGTGCTTGAAGTTCTAGCAATAGCTATAAGACAGAATAAGGAGATCATGGGGATTTGAACTGGAAAGGAAGAAGTCATACTTTCGTTATTTGCAGATGATATAATAGTGTACATAAGTGACCCCAAAAACTCTACCAAAGAACTTCTACAGCTGATAAATACCTTCAGTGATGTGGCAGGATACAAGATCAACTCAAAAAAATCAGTAGCCCTCCTATAAACAAAGGATAAAGAAACAGAGAGGGAAATCAGAGAAACATCACATTTCACGATAGCCACAAATAGCATAAAGTATCTTGGGGTAACACTAACCAAGGAAGTAAAAGATCTATTTAACAAGAACTTTAAGACCTTGAAGAAAGAAATTGAAGAGGATACCAGAAAATGGAAGGATCTCCCATGCTCCTGGATTGGTAGGATCTAATAAAAATGGCAATTCTACCAAAGGCAATCTATAGATTCAATGCAATCCCCATCAAAATCCCAACAAAATTTTTCACAGACCTTGAGAGAACAATAACTAACTTTATATGGAAAAGCAAAAAGCCCAGGATAGCCAAAACAATCCTATACAATAAAGGAACTTCCGGAGGCATTACCATACCTGACTTCAAACTCTATTACAGAGCGACAGTAATGAAAACAACTTGGTATTGGCATAAAAACAGAGATGTTGACCAATGGAATAGAATTGAAGACCTGGATATTAATCCACAAACCTATGAACACCTCATATTTGACAAAGAAGCTAAAAGTATACAATGAAAGAATGAAAGTATCTTTAACAAATGGTGCTGGCATAACTGGATGTCAACCTGTAGGAGAATGAAAATAGATCCTTATCTATCTCCATGCACAATACTCAAATCCAAATGGATTAAAGACCTCAGTATAAATCCGACCACACTGAATCTGATAGACGAGAAAGTGGAAAGTAGCCTGCAATACATGGGCACAAGAGACCACTTCCTATGTAAAACCCCAGTGGCACAGACAATAAAAGCAATAATGAATAAATGGGACCTCCTGAAACTGAGAAGCTTCTGTAAAGCAAAGGACACTGTCATTAAGACAAAAAGGCATCCTACTGAATGGGAAAAGATCTTCACTAACCCCACATCAGACAAAGGTCTGATCTCCAAAATATGTAAAGAACCCAAGAAACTAGACATTAAAATGCTAAATTACCCAATTAAAAAATGGGGTAATGATCTGAACCAAGAATTCTCAACAGAAGAAGTTCAAACAGCCAAAAGATAGTTAAGGTCATATTCAACTTCCTTAGCAATCAGGGAAATGCAAATCAAAACAACTTTGAGATACCATCTTAAACCTGTCAAAAGGGCTAAAATCAAAAACACCAAGGATAGCCTATGCTGGAGAGGATATGGATTAAGGGGAATACTCATCCATTGCTGGTGGGAATGCAAACTTGTGCAACCACTTTGGAAATCAGTGTGGAAGTTTCTCAGGAAATTGGGAATCAACCTACCTCAGGATCCAGCAATACCACTCTTGCGAATATACCCAAGAGATGCCCAATCATACTACAAAAGCATTTGTGCAACTATGTTCATAGCAGCATTATTTGTAATAGCCAGAACCTGGAAACAACCGAGGGGCCCCTCAATGGAAGAATGGATCAAGAAAGTGTGGAATATATACACATTAGAATATTACTCACCGGTAAAAAACAATGACATCCTTAAATTTGCATGCAAATGGATGGAAATAGAAAACACTATCCTTAGTGAGATAACCCAAACCCAAACAGATGATTACGGTATGTACTCACTCATTATTGCACCCTAGCCATAAACAAAGAACATTAAGGTTATAGCTCACAAGCCTAAAGAAGCAAGGTGAACCCAAAGAAAAACATATATAGATCCTCCTGGAAATTGGAAGCAAACAAGATCGCTGGGCAAAAGGTGGAGGCACGGGAATGGGAATAGGGTTGTAGGGGGAGGGTGGGTGAAAGGGAGAGAGGGAGGGAGAAGGCAGAAGGGATGGCCTGTGAGAGCTTGTGGGAGTGGGAGGGTGGAGATGGAGGAAGGGGGGATATTGGAGAAGGGAATAAGATATCTATTTTATTTCGTCCGATGGATGGAGATAGAGACAGAGACCCACATTCACATCAGAGCAATGGACTGAGCTCCCAAGGTCCAGTTGAAGAACAGAAGGTGGGAGAAGATGAGCAAGGAAATCGAGACTGGAAGAGGCTGGTCCACCAACCGACACAGTGTGCCTGATCTAATGGGAGCTCACCAAATCCAGATGGACCAGGACTGAATGAGC
>PVIU01027539.1:0-20316 GCA_004026605.1 Ondatra zibethicus | reverse complement strand
CACTAGGACAAAATGGTAGCCTACAGAATGGGAAAAGATCTTCACCAACACCAAATCCAACAGAGGGCTTCTTTCTAAAACATATAAAGCAATCAAGAAACAAGACAATTAACAAATGGGGTACAGACCTAAACAGAAAATTCTCAACAGAAGTATCTCAAATGTCAGAGAAATACTTAAATAAATGTTCATCATCTTTAGCAATCAGGAAAGTGCAAATCAAAATGACTCTAAGTTTCCACCTTATACTTGTTAGAATGGTTAAGATCAAAACCACAAATGCAGCTTATGCTGGAGAGGATGTAGAGCAAGGGAAACATTCCTCCATTGCTAGTGGGAGTGGAAACTTGTACAGCCACTTTAGAAATCAATACAGTTGTTTCTCAGAAAATTGGAAATCAATCTACTTCAAGACCCAGCAATGTTAACTTGGACATATACACAAAGAATGCTTAATTATACTACAAGGACACTTGCTCAGCTATATTCATTCATCACAGCTTTATTTGTAATAGCTAGAACCTAGAAAAAACCTAGATGTTCCTCAATGTAAGAATGGATATAGAAAACATGGTACATTTTCACAATTGAGTATTACTCGGCTGTTAAAAAAAAATGGGGTCAGGGAATTTGAAGGCAAATGAATGGAACTAGAAAAAAATCATCTTGAGGTAACACAGACCCAGAAAGGTAAACATTGTAAATATGCCACTCATAAGTGGATATTAACTGTAAAGTAAAAGATAATCATACTACAATCCACATACCAAGAGAAGCTAAGTAACAATGAGTGGACGTTCATGGGTCTTCCAGGGAAGGGGAAATAAAGGAGATCTCTTCATTGGACTGGGGGTAGGTGAGCATGAGAACTTGGGATCAGATTGTGGGGTGGGCAGGGGGGGATTGTTGAGAAAGATGACTGGAAAGGGGGGCTTTATGGAGTATGGTAGAACCCTGATGCAAGGATAACTTCCAGGCATCTACAAGCAGAGCCCCAGCTAAGACCCCTGGCAGCAGTGACTGCACAGCCTGAAAGGGCCATCCCCTGTTATCAGATTGGTTACTACCCTGGTTGTTAACAGAGAGCCTTCTCATCCATTGACTGATGGAGGCAGGTTCTGAGACCCATGACCCAACATTGAGCTGTTCAGGAGTCCTGGTGAGGAGATAAAGGAGGGATTGTCCAAGCCATGGGGATCAGGGACATCAAAGGAAAACACATAGACATGGCTAACTTGGATCAAGGTAACTCACAGAGTCTCAGGAAACAACCAGAGGGCCTGCATGTAACTAACCTAGGTCTTCTGCTTATATATGACTGTTATGTAGCTTGGTCCTCCTGGCAATGAAAGCAGTCCTGTCCCTGGTGCTTTGGTTGGCCCTTGAGAACCTAGTCATCATTTTGTATTGCTTTTGCTCAGCCTGAATACAGGGAGTGGTGCCTTGCCTTAGGGAGCTTGATAGGTCATGCTTTGCTGATGCTCAGAGGAGCCCTGATCCTTTATGAGCAATATGGAGGAGGAGTGGATTGGGAGGGTAGGGGTTGGTGGAAGGAGGGAGTAGGAGAAGAAGAGGGAGAGGAGCTGTGGTTAGGATGTAAAATAAATTAACTAATTAATAAAAAAAATACAGCTCCTTCTCTTGTTACTTCCAACCATAAAAGAGCAAAAGCAAGACAGGCAGGAGTCAATAGTAGAGGGTCAAGAGAACAGGTGGCCAAAATGGCAGGTTTATATAGAAACAAGGATGGGAAGGGAAGGAAACCTCAGGTCCTGGGCTGGAGATTTTTACAGTAGGGGATAGGTGAGAAGTACTGGAAGGAGCCACAGGTACTGAGAGAGACTTATTCCAAGTTTTTGGGGACTTTACATTTTTTGTCCTCTTTTACCTTCTTCATAAAATTTTATTACTTAATAAAACATTTCCTCTGTTTTTATTTTAAATGTTTGTTTTAAATATGGGGCATGTGAAAACTCAAGCGAGAAAGAAAATATTGAGCAAAATTATGTGAAACCTGCAGTTTGGCAAAGAAAGGATCATCAACCTAGTTAAAGTAGCAGACAGAACTGTTCACCATGGTGAGAAAGAGACTTGATTAAGGAAGGTCTAAGAAAGTGGCTGCAATTCCTAAGAGGCAGGTCTATACACCCTGTATGGAACTCTTGATTGTGTTATGAAGGAAGTTTAAAGTTCAGTAAAATTTCCAGAGAATTGGAGAGGTTAGAAACACAAGATTTTTACTAAGGAAAGCTGCAGGCACTGAGAGGAGTCACATGTCCTTAGGCAGCATTGTAATTACACAGATTAGCCCAGAAAATGTTACCTAGAGTCTCAGATATCAGATAAGAATCCTCAGGATTTAATGGTTGCCCTGTGGTTAGTTAGGGTTTCTCTTGCTGTGAAGAGACACCCTGACTGCAACAACTCTTATAGTATATCACCATTTAAATGTAAACAAACATTTATAAATAATATTTGGGAATTTGGGTGTAGTTTGCTCCAAACTGCTTCCTGCTTTTTGTTGGGTAAAGTAATTTTTGAGTGTGTTCATGGTGACCTGTCAGGGGTTCTTGTTCCATCAAACCACATTAGTCTGGAAGGAATCCACAGGTTTTCATCCTCTGTGGAAACAAAAGAAGAACCTCTTTTCCAAAGCAACAAATCCTTAGACCCTATAAAATATATATGTCCGTTTATCTTAGCAGCCCATACAATGAAATGTCTCTCTGTATTTAGCTTCTTCATAGTCAAAAAGTTAAAGCAAGCACAATAATATACATAATCCAGACTCTCTGTGTCTTTACATGACTTATTTTTCTTTACTCCATTAATCTATGGCTGTCTGTACTCTGTCTCTTTAAAGACTTTGTTTTATTTTTTAAAAAATGATTTGCTTCTTTTTATAACTATATATGCTCTTTTTCTTCTCTCTCCCAAGCCTATGTAAATTTAAACAACACAGTGATCCATTTAAAGGTCTTTTTCATCTCAATCTGTCTTTATTGTGCATCTGTAATTTTTTTTCTGACCAAGACCACTTCCTTTTTTTAATTTTTCTCTGCTCCTCTCCCTGCCACTCCCCTCCCTCCCTCAACCCTCCCCCAAGGTCCCCATGCTCCCAATTTATTCAGGAGATCTTGTCTTTCTATACTTTCTACTTCCCACGTAGATTATATCTATGTAGGTCTCTCTTAGTGTCCGTATTGTTGTCTAAATTCTCTGGGATTGTGGTTTGTAAGATGGTTCTCTTTGCCTTATGTTTAAAAACCACCTATGAATGAGTACATGTGATAATTGTCTTTCTGTGTCTGGGTTACCTCACTCAAAATAATGCTTTCTAGTTCCATCCATTTTCCTGCAAAATTTAGGCTGTCGTTATTTTTTTCTGCTATGTAGTACTCCATTGTGTAAATGTACCACATTTTTTTTTATCCATTCTTCGATCGAAGAATTTTTTTTCTGACCAGGACCACTTCTTAAAATGCTAAGCAGCATGGCTAGGACTAAGGCTGCTTTGCCTTTTGGCTCTGCCAGTCCAACATAGTGGAGGTCCATTCACTGCCTTTGCGAACCATACTCACAGTCTCATTTTAAGGCACACAGTGGTTCTATGTTGCCATTAAGCAAGTTGTAGCACTCTGCTCACAAACCCCATTTAAATGTTCCATAGCTGGACCTCTCAAAAGAGTCAGAACCATTTGTGCTAGCGAACCATGATGCCACAGTTTTTAAAGAATTTGCAGTTTTTACTGCTAAAGTTGAGTCAGGAAATCTCTTAAAGGAGCCACATCTCTGCTTTCCACCAGCAAACAGAGCAAGAAGCTGTGTAAACTTTGTGTCTAGAATTCCTTTTTAAGCTTTCTCATGTTTTATGTGGATTTAGTCGACAACGTTGGTGCCAATTTGTTGAGGAAGGCTGTTTGCTCATTTTCTGGCTGCCCAGACTCCCAAAATAATCAGACAGAAATCTGTATTAATTGCAATATTGTTTGGCCAATAGCTTAAGCATATTTCTGACTAACTCTTATAACTTGAAATAACCCATTTCTATTAGCCTATGTATTGCCACATGGCTGTGGTTTACAAGCAAGTTTCCTGTGGGCTCCAGCAGAGGTGTCTGTCTCTTGCAGCCAGCTGCATGGCTTTTCTCTGAGTCTACCTACTCTCTCTATATATCTCTTTCAGCCTGACTTTATTCTGTTAAGCCATTGACCCAAAGCAGCTTCTTTGCTAACCAATGGCAATAAAATATATTCACAGCATACACAACCTCCCACATCAGGGATCAGTCTCTGTTCAGATGGTGTGACTAAAACACAGGGAACATGAGAAGCACCTATACCTCCTGGGGCTATTTGAGCAGACCTGAGCTCTAGAACACTAGATGACTCATAATGGAGTCCCAGCTAACGAAGACCCTCTAATTTGGCACCAAAGTCTAAGGCATTGCCTGCTTTCTGCCTTTTTCCTACAGATGCGCTGCCTGGACATTCTGCCTCTCATACATCCTCACATAGCACAAATTTCATTTCATTTGTGTTGGTTTGACAGTATCTTTATATGACTGTAACTGGATATGGATAATGTATGCATATATGCTAGTGAATGTACACATTAAAGCAGATCTTTCTTTCCATGCTGGTCTCTTGAGCCTGCTTCACAGGAAACACATTGTGACTGTCTCCTTTACCCCTCCTCCACCCAGCCCCCAGTGAGAGGGAGCAAAACCCCCACAATCATCATAGTGAGAAACATGGCAGCATGCAGGGAGACATGGTGCTAGAGAGGTAGCTGAGGGTTCTAATTCTTGATCTGCAGACAAACAGGAAGTGAACTGTCATACTGGTTGTAGCTTCAGCATATATGAGATCTCAAAGTCCACCTCCACAATGACACACTTCCTCTAACAAGAACCTACCTACCCCAACAAGGCTACAGCACCTAATAGAGCCACTTCCCATGGGCCATGCATTCAAACACATGTGTCCATGTGGGTCATATCTATTCAAATCAAAACACCCTGATAGTTTTATGTCTTCATTTGACTCCATATTTCCTCAATATATCACTAATACTCCCCTTTAGAGAGGGAATGTTTATGTTGTTCCATTGTGTGTTGAAAACATATTTTTATAAGCTCCTATGGTTAAGATATTATTTTGACTCTCAAAAAAAGACTTTGGACTTTTGAACAATATTGTAACAATAAGACTATGGAAACTTTTGATTGTAGGCCAAAAGCATATTTTTGATCCCAGAGATAGCAACAAGCTCATTAAGCCTATGAAGGCCATAGGCAGCATAATATGGTATGAAATTTGAAAACCTCCATTCACCAAAGTGTTTGAATATATAGCCACAATCTGATTGTCCTGTTTAGGGAGATGTGGCTTCTTTAGAAAATGGATTCTCAGTAGAGGAATTTGTCCCTTGAAGTCGATAGGCCAACCCTGTTTCCTATCCTATTTCTGCTTCTTGTTCTGTGAGATATGAACAAGAAAACTTACGTACCTCAGGTACAAACTGTATAGTGCTCCCTTTACTGTCATCATGATGCTCAGTAAGCTATGCCACACTCCTGAAAAATTTTTCTGTTCTTCTTCTTGTCAGATACTTGTTCACAGCAATAAAAAAGTTAAAAAATGCAATATGTTAAAAAGAATAAAAAAGAGAATAGTAAGGAAAGGGAATAGAAAGAATGGAACTAGAAAGAAAGAAAGAAGGATGTGGAATAATTCAAGAGTGAGGATAATGATGATGATTTCCATTCATCCAGAAGTATCATGACAGCTGAATGTAAATATTACTATTATTAATATTATTATTAAAAAGAAGGAAAGAAAAGGGATGAGAGGTAGATTCTGGCTATACATCTTAGTTGCCATTTTCCTTTAAAACTGATTTTCAGAATTTATAGCTTAAAAAGCATTGTCTTTGATATATACAATGTAACTCTATTTATTTATTCACATTTAAATGAACATAGATTTGGGCAATCTGGTGCTTTGAATAAGAATGCCCCCATAGGCTCATAGATTTGAATACTTGGTTAGGAGGGAATGGCACCCTTTGAAAGTAATAGGACGTGTGGTCTGGTGGGGAAAGTGTGCCATTGGCGTTGGGCTTCGCGGTTTCAGACGTCCATGCTGAGCCCAGAATCTCTCTCTTCCTGATGCCTGCAGATCCAGATGTAGAACTCTCAGCTACTATGTTTGCCTGAGTGCCACCCTGAGGAAAGTGAACTAAATGTCTGAAACTGTTAAGCAAGCTTCAACTAAATGCTTTCCTTTTAACAGTTGCCATTGTCATGGTTTCTCTTTACAGCAACAGAACACTGGCTAAGACAGGCACCTAAATACATATGCATCTCATTGCTTATATTTCTCTATTTTATCCTTTTGTGTGCAAACAGTATGTTTCAATTCATTGAATGGAAGTTAAGCAAAAAGATGCTGAATAATTTTATTCTTGGTCAATAGTGAACAAAAAGCTGCACTATGATGTGAATTTTCCTGTCAGTGGCTGTGAATAATGTCTGGATTTTATTTCTGGCATTGCTGTTCATGTACTTACAATCAGTGAGGCTAGCAGGCAGCTTTATTATAGTTGAATGTGAAACTATAGGTAGTATATTTCTTAATAAAATTACAAAGGAGTTCTATTTCTATTAAATTTACTGTCTATATCCCATTGCAACCATAATTTCATAGTGAATTAATGACTTGACAACTAATAGACTGCAAATGCTCTTACTTACATATCAACTAATTAGCCTTGAAACTGCACTGGTAAATACTCGTATCCAATATAGTACTTACAATTCTGTTTTTCCCTAGAGATATAGAAGTGATTTCTGGGGATCAATCAATAAACTCATCTGCTACATACAATTAATGTTAGATCATTATAATATATCCTGATTTACTGAGACAAGCTAGAAGCTAGGTGAAAGTAATGCTTCCTTAGTAGTGAACCACAGGCTTCAAGTCAGATTTGGGACCCCTTTCCTCACTGCACTCAAGGGCCATTTCTGAAAATTTGCTCTGCTTTTTAATGTAACATATTTATAACATTGTTATCATTTTGTGTTCTGTTTCTTTATTGTCTTAGATTACTAAGAATCAATAATTTTATTTTTACATCTAGTATTGATATCAAATATTCTTGCCACCCCCTTGAATATATCAAAACAAACAGGGATATGTCTCAAATTTTTGTTATCTATTATGTACATTTGATCCTTCAGTTTTCTGTAGCATCTAGTATAAAATAATTTTTGAAAGATTAAATAATATAACTTTTCATGTATATATACTGATCTTACAGGGTCACTGAGAACCCATTAAAGTAAAAAAAAATCCTTTTGTCAGGAGAATGAAATCTTTGACCTGAGTGCAGATGTAGCTTTTGAGTTGGGCTGGTCAATCACCTAGTCAAGAGGATGTCCGCACCATCTTTTGCCATGCTAAAGAGATAGGAGACATAATTACTCATTTAATAAGACAATGTGATTTCCTCCCAGGAATACTCACTTCTAGCATAGTAGTTTACAAAGCTATTGATATACTATTTAATCATTCTGCCAACTTTTCTGAATTATACAGAAAAAATATAACTTTTCTTTTTCATCTTTTCATCCTAACACATTGGTTTTATGTAATAGTTACAGTTTCACTCTTTCTTATATCTCTTCTCCTTAGCATGAAGTTACATGTTTATCATATGTCTGACTTCTATGAAGGCTTAAATTAAACAGTTTATCTTTTTCTTTTTTTCTTCTCTGAGCAGTTACCTGAGGTTTCATTTGAGTTCATTCTTAAATTAATTTCTTAACAAGACTAAGAAACCCAACAGGGAACTGCTTTTTAATTTCCCCAGTACGTTGCTGGATCTATAAAGGGATTTTCCAGAATTCCTGATAATATTGTTAAAAAGTCAAAATAGTACCTGGGAATAGGTAAATTCTGCTTTTATATTCAGTGCAATTGTAAATGTAAATTAAGTTGTTCTTAAGGTAATCTTCCTTTAAACTTTTTTAATTTATTGTGACAAATTGTGATAACCAATATTCTCAATTATGAGACATAGCAGAAATAATAGTTCAGTATATGAAGTTGGTGTCTTAGGGTTTTATTGCTGTGAAGAGACATCATGACCACATCATTCTTCTACAGAAAAACATTTAATTGGGGCTGGCTTACAGTTCAGAGGTTTAGTTCACTATCATCATGATGGCACACAGGTAGAAACAGGGCTGGAGAAGTAGCTAAGAGTTCTACATCTAGACTGCCTGGCAGTAGGGAGAGAGAGTGGCATTGGGCCTGGCTTGAGTTTGTGAAAGTTCAAAGCCCACTTTCAATGACTCGCTCCAACATGTCAATATCCCAATCCTTTCAAATGTTGCACCCTATGAGTCTATGGGGACCATTTTCATTCAAACTACCACAGATGGTAAAGCAATTTTTTAAAAAAGTGTAATATTGGAATTAAAAGATAAATGTTGATGTAAACTCATAGCACTCAAAATAAAAATATAACTCATACCTCAAAGGTAAAGAGATAATTTATTCTGAAGAAAAATATGAGTGACTGAAGGTCAGTAACACAGATACAGGCTACCTCCAGCTATCTTAGTGAGGGTTCCTACTGCTCTGATGAAACACCATGACCAACATACGAGTGACCAATGTCCAGTAACACAGATTCAGGTTACCCTCAACTAACTTAATGAGCGTTTCTATTGCTATGATGAAATAAATTGACCAAAACATGAGTGACAGAGGACAAGTATCAAGTATTAGGTTATCCTCCACAGTCTTAGTGAGGGTTCCTACTGCTGTATTGAAACACCATGACCAGAAATGTAAGCTAGAGAGGAAAGGGCTTCTTTGACTTACACTTCAACTTCTACAACAACCTCATTGAACGAAGCCAGGGCAGGAACTCAAAAAGGACAGAATCCTCAAGGCAGGAGTTGATGGAGAGGGATGCTCTCACTGTCTCTCTCTATGGCTTGGTCATCCTGCTTCTTAGAGAACCCAGGACCACCAGTTGAAGGATGGCACTACCCACAGTAGGCTGGGTCCCTCCCATATCAATCACTCATTAAGAAAAAATTGTAGAAACATTTCTCAATAAAAATTAAAAAATAAAAGAAAGAAAATTCCATATAGCTGGGTCTTACAGAGGCATTTTCTCAATTGAGGTTTCCCTCTTTCAGATGACTCTAACCTGTGTTGTGTTGACATAAGACTCACCATCATACCCAGCCAAGCTCCATGTTTCAGTCTGATAAAGTTTTAAGAGTAACAGAACAAAGACACATTTAAAATGTTTTTCTTGAGACTTCGAGTGTGTGGATCACAGCAGATGGGGAAATCTCAGTTATAGACTTACGACGTAGTCTGTAATTAAGCTCTGGATATGCAGTATTCCAATCCTTCCATAGTCACTGAAGTTCTTATCAGTGAATCAGCCTTATGGAAAGTGTTACATGAGATGTTGGTCTTTCTAGGAACTTTACTTCACAAATGTCAGGAACCTACAGGAGTAGCATTGTTTTCCAAAGTTTCATTCTGATTTATGAGGACATGCCATTTACTGTGCCTTCCCAACTTCCTCAAGTGGTATGCCTGTGCTTTGTGTTTTATTTCTGTATTTTAGTTTGGGCTAACATTTCCTGCTGAGAGCAAAGATAAAGAAGTTCATCTATACTACTGCAATTTTACTTATCCCCAGTTCTCTCAACTCCTCATAGTATGACAACTACTACTTTAAATGATAGAATTTTATGCATGATCTATGGGGTTAGCCCAAGCTTGTGAATATAGGTGTGTTTTTATCTTGCCACATGAAATTTTCCAATGTTTAGTCATCCTCATAGAAACTCAAGATTATTATGCCATTTTTTTTGCAGTCCAGAAAGAGGATTGAATCTAGCCTTTTTGTGAAATCGAACTTCACTACAAACAATTGTTGATTATTAGTAGCTTGTCATTCCACCAGGGTCACTACCGGGCAAGGAAAGAGTTCATTTGCCTTTTATAGGCTTCAGCGGCAGGTCGGTTTTTCCAAAGTTTGATAGCGATGCAATAAATGTGAGCTTGTCAACAGGATGGTAACATTACAGTTCTAACATGGGACAACTAAGTGTGAAAGGCCGGTTTCTATCAATGCTAGGCATGTATGGGGGAAAATTTTAATTGAATGTGTATTTTGTTCTGATTATGTGAATTACAAACATGCCAAGATTCCTCTTTTCTTAGGAGTCGGGGGAAACTTCCTGTCACTAAAGCTCTCATCTTCCTTTTCTTAGAAAATTTAGGAAGTTGTATTTGTTAATTTCTTCTTTGTAGTTTGGGAATAAATATATTCAAAAGTTACTTGCTAAAATTTGAGGATAACTTTCTCAAGAACCTGGAGAGCTGACTATGGTGGTTTAGACCTGCAATCCCAATGGTTTTGGGGCAGTGGTGGTGCAGAGTTTGAGGCCAGCCTGCACTACAAAACTAGTTCGAAGACAGCATAAATGGAAAGGAGACGTCATGTCTCAAAAAACAACCTGAGCCATCATTTTAAAATGTATTAATCAAGGAGGTTATGATTCTTGTTTTCTAATTTCTATGGTAGGTTGGGAGCCCAGGATCATACTTTTAATCAATCTTTGTTCATGTTGTAAAACAATCTCCTATTTGGAAGACGGAAGAAAATGTGTTCTTCCTGTAAGCAAATTCAATTAATGTGTATAGATGAGACACCTAAGATCCTCAAGCCATCCGAGCTCCTAAAGTTGCACGTGGTTCCTTCCATTGGAGTTGAGCTCATATCCCATGGCCTTTCTCATGGTTAATTTTTATGTAATTTTTATTCTAATCTTTACTGGATTTAAGTCACCTTGGAGACATAGCTGTAGATGTGTCTCTGAGAGCATTCCTAGAGAAGATTACTGAGATGGGACTGTCTACTCTACATGTGAGTAACACTCTATATCATGAGTGAGGTCCCAAAATCCCTAAAACAGAGAAAGAAAGAGCAAGCTGAACACCCGCATTTTTTTTTCATTTTGCTCTAGAAATTACCTGTCTCTGCTTTCTGAGGCAAGGATTGCAGGCAGGAAGCCAAGTCCACCTGGTATTTGCATACTGGCCTCCAAACTCTGGTTCTCACACTTGGCTGGCAACCACAGAGCCATTGCTTTAACACAAAAATGGAAGAATATACACACACTTTAAAAACTGATCAGGGACCCAGCAAGAATCCAACTGGAATACAGGGTATAGTTTGAAACTCATAACTCTGTAACAGATTACCAACAAGAGTATTAAGTATACAGTACAATGATACTCAAATTAAAAAATATAATCTACAAATCATGCACACCATGCAGTGCTTCATGCTTTGTATGTATACATATATTTTGATATGTGGGAGGAATACTGGTATATAGTCACCAAGTCTATAATTATGCCTAAGAATTCAGGTTTGTTACAAAATGTATTAAACTAAATTATGATGTACTTGATAGCGTCAGCTCTGTACATCATGATCAGGTAACTTAATGTCTTCAACTCTTCAAATCACCAGGTAACTCCAAAGCCACTGGGATCCTTACATAAGAAACAGGTAATTGGGACAGGTTCAATGCAGAAGCAAAGACTACATGAAACAGCACAGAGAGAAGAGGACTAAGGAGAGAACTCTTTGCACTTCCCACACAGTCTTTATATGGAACCACTCAGTAAACATTCTCACTGTTGCCTTCTAGCATCCGATACTACATACATTTATAGAACACTCAATTTATGGTTGTGGGAAGCCAATGTGTGGCTAATGCTCAAAGCTTCCTTTATCCCCAAAAATAAAATAAAAAAATAAGAAAAAATTAGAATCTGCTGAGCATGGTGGAACTCATTTTTTATCCTAGCATTTATAATAAGGGGCTTTCTGCAAATTTGAGGACAGTCAACTCTACTTAGCAAGTCGTAGACCAGTGAAGGTGACCTAGGGAGATTTTTCTTTCACCACACACAAATAAAAATGCCAACCTATTGAGATATTGTTAAAGGTTGAAGTCACATTTATGGGAAAAAAAATCTGTGGAGAATGTACAACCCATATTCCCTGATGGTCAGAAGGTAAACTTGTACAGCCAGTATGGAAATTTCTCAAAAGACTAAAAATAGACTACTATATGAACTAGTTATAAAACTTAGTTATGTACCGAAGAGACTGTAAATTAACTACAGAGATACTTAAACATCAATATTAACTACGCTATTCACAATACATGGGAAATGAAACCAACAATTGTATTTTTTAACCACACCATTTGATCTTAAGAAGACAACCTCTGGGACAGACTGCAACCATTTGCTGTGGATAAGTGTTCACTAGTGTTTGGTAGTTGTGAGTGTGGCAAATAATCAGACTCTTCTAGAGCACTTTCTACCAAAATCCAATTCACTATAAATGAACTTAAGATTTGGACCAAATGAAGCTTATCTACAAATTTCTAAGTTTTATTTATTGCTTCAATGAAGAACTATTATTAAATTTAAGAATTCTTTTTGTGATTGTTGTCTCATGACAACTTCCTTCTTCACCAAAAATTAATTTTAGTTTGAAATAATTAAACATCAGAATGGTTATAGATAATGTACAGAATATCTCAAAGATATTATTTATCATTCAAAACTTGTGTCACTTTCTGCACTATTTAACTTTGATTTACATTCCAATTTGTTTAATAACACAATCTTCATTTTGTTAGTTAAATGCAAATTGAAACCATTTGATCCATGTATAAACAGAGACTGCTATTTCATTTTCCAGGTGTCCAGACTTGAATAATCACAGAGAAGTTAGATTAATTACAACACTATTTGGCTGATGGCTTAGGCATATTTCTAGCTAGCTCTTACATCTTAAATTAACTCCTTTCTATTAATCAATGTGTCACCACGAGTTTGTGGCCTACCAATAAGTTTCCAGTGTCCTTCTCCTTCTTCAGCTACATAGCATCTCTCTGATTCTGCCTACTCTCTCTCTCTGTTCAAGTTTCCCACCTGGCTTTACTCTGCTAAGCCATTGGCCAAAACAGCTTTATTCATCAACCAATAAAAGCAACAAATATACAAAGCTATATACACTAGTAACTTTAAAGATGCCGTATTAATCAAATGAGACTTTTGGATAAAGTGTTTTCTATTGCTATTTTAGACTCCAAAATAGTTCATATATAAAAATATAAATATAAAATAACAGAAAAATAAACATGTGCGAATTTTATGTTATGTAATTTTCTTACTACGAACAATTTTGAAGAAATATGACTTTATTAGTTCTTACTGTAATACAATACTTGAGGCATGATATTTATATAGAAAAGATGTTTAATTAGCTCATAATATTTGTTGCTGGAAGTTCAAAGAGCAAGCAGCAGAAACAGGGTCATTGGGAGCCCCCTTGGCTACACCTCTTCATGACAGATGGCATCAAACAATGGTGACGTCTTGTGCAGGAAGACAAGATCACATAACCAAATTAGAAGTCAAAGGGCTAGTGTTAGGACTTTGTACTAGGCTTCATCTTTTGCAGATTTATCCATCTTAACACTGTCACATCCAGCACATCAGCCTTTGCCCCAGGGAATCTGAACCCCTGTAGTGACCAATTAAATTATGTAAAGCAATACTACAAATGCATGCTTTGTTGATCACATCCATAGAATTAATAAACTGCATTTTATGAATGACTACAGTCATTCTAATATTTTAGGACCAAAAAGAAAATTAGGGAGGAAGGGACCATCTGCTACAGATTTCAACTGACAGCTCAGTCAACCCTGACTCGGGACAAGAATATACACACTTGTAGACACAAAGTGTAAATACACTTAACATTTTGTACAAGTGTGTCGATGTTCTATATAAGCAAATAGAAACACAGTAAATGTTTACTAGTTTAAAATGAAAAATATGGTTTAAAGAACAAGAGTTCATTTGAATGCATGTACTAGACAATTTTTCCATTAACTGAAAGATCATGAAAATAATACTGGAATTCATATAAATACTTGAAAATATTGCTTTTGTGCTTCCATAATATATCAAATCATCAAAATTAGAAGTGTGATGACTGACCTTAACACACCTTAAGAAAAGGTACTTCAATTGAGCAATTGTTTCTATAAATGCCTATGAGAATGTCTGTATATTCTTGATCTCCAGTTGATGGAGAGCCCAGCCTGCCATCCCTAGGTAGATAGGCCTGGCCTCTATGAGAAAGGGAGCTGATCATGAGCATGGGAACAAGCTAAGATGTAGCCTGGTTCCTGGTTCTCCTCTGGCTTCCCTCAGTTATGCTAAAGCTACCTGGAATTGTAAGTTGAAAAAAATTATTTCTTCAGTTCACGCCTTGGGTGCTGGAATGTTCCATGAAATATGTCAGAATTGTATGGAACTTGCACTGCTCTAAAGAGGATTTCAGCTCCCCAAACCCAGGAAGAAGATGTAGCTGTGGAAGTACAAACATAAAATCATATTTCATATTGTTTATACTGGAGAACCTATGATTTTAAAGGATGATGGCCTAATTTTCTCTGGAGTTTCTTCTTCAGATGTCTTCAGTACATGACATCCGGTAGAGATGCTATTCTCTGAGGGTACAGTTCCTGGGGACAAGCAAAAGTTTGTTTGTTTTCTCAGCATCTGCTGATTGTTTGCAAAACAGGTACAACCCCAAATTCTGAATTGTATGCTGAACAATGAGTGCATTTATAGGACTAATATTTATCAGAGCAAAAAGAAAGCTCAGGGTTTAGACAGCATGATTGATTTTTGTGTTCTCTGACTTGGTTGTAATTAATATACAATCAAAATGTGGTTTTTCATGTTAAGTAAAATACATTTATTGTTTTCAGAGAAATAAAGTAATGCCTGCAAACTAGAGCTGAGCGCTTCTAATATATATGGCAAATAAAATATCTGGATAATAGTAAATATGGACATATTATGTGTGTTTTAAGTTACTGCTAGGACAACAGACATGTAACTGGGTTTTCTTCATGTGACTAATTAGTTCAAGATAATTGTGACCCCTACAGTATAACCATTCCCTTCCATTTGGCAATTTTTTCTAACAACTAAATTTTAGAAACTCTAAAGATTTATACCACAGGGCCAGTTAAAACTATGGGGCACCCTGTAGCCTTCTGAGTGAATGCATCATTAACCAACTGTGACAAGCAACAAAGGCATTAAATGCTTCCCATAAGAAATTCAATTTTCTTTGTATCACATTCATTACTTGATATTTCGCTAGATTGTAAAGTGACGAGTGAATCTTATAAGTTATCTCTTCCCTTTTTTATTGTTTTGTTGACAATTTCACACAAGTATATAATGCATTCTAATTAATCTCAACCCCTTTGCCCTCTCTTATCTCCCTTCCCATCCCTATGAACTCTGTCCTCCCTATCAGCCCCTTTTGCACATTTATGTCTTTTTGTTTGTTTTGTGACCCAGTGAGTTTAGCTGGACCATCTGTGAGCATGTGTATGGAACTCTCCATTGGAGTCTAGTGTGCTCACCAGTTGGTGTATAATGGAAGACAATTATCTCACCCAGCCCCTGCCTCTCCCCAAATCTATCAATACCCAATAATTCAGAAGAGAAAGTTAGGGACTCGAGAGCCCTCCCTTGCCCATGACTGACTGTTGATAGTTCCATTCTTCTGTAAACCCAGCGGAGATAACTGCAGCTACTGTGAGTCTGTGTTTCTAATGGCTCTTTCCTGCCCGACAACATTTACCTCCTTGCTTACGTTTTGGTTACATTTTAAAGTTATTGTTGTTGTTATTATTAGTGTGTGTGTGTGTGTGTGTGTGTGTGTGTGTGTGTGAGAGAGAGAGAGAGAGAGAGAGAGAGAGGGAGAGAGAGAGAGACAGAGAGAAAGACAGAGAGAGAGTGTGTGTGTGTACAGGGTGAGAGTATGGAGGTCAGAGAACATTTAGGGCCAATTCTATCCTTTAAACCTCTGCTCGGGTTCCGGAGATCATACTCAGGTCCTCATGATAGATAACAAACATCTTTAGTAGCTGTCAACTCTTACTTTCCTTCTGTCCTTTCTTCCAAGATGTCCTCTAGTCTCCCTAGTGGAGGCAGTGTAAATGTATTTTTGGGGCTGAACATATAATGATCACTTATTCTCAGCACCCAGAACAACCATGAGTCCCTGCATGACATAGCTGTTCACTGAAAGAGATGTTTATTACTTTAACTGCATGTTTACATTAGAAATTGACCACATAAATATTTGTGTGTATATTTTCTTTCTCCAGATAACAAATATACTGGTTTCTTTTTCAAAAATGGAAATAACAAAATCTTTTTTATGAAGGGCTACCAGCTTTTTATCTGTATGGCAGAATTTGAATGTGTGATGGGGAAAGGAATTTTGTGGAACTGTTTGTACCCCAAAGGGCAAACTCTCTAATACATTTCATATAAACATTATCTTGAAAGATCAAAGAGTAGACTTAGAGCCTCCTGCTATTTGCAGATATTCTGTGCCCTAAAAGGTCTGATTGATGTACAACTCAAGAAGCTAAGAAATAACAGACCCCTTTCCTGTATGATTCTGATGAAAACTCTCCAGTAGTGTGGCATGCTGGGAAGGACCATGCAAACACTCAAAGCAGTAGCAGGTCACTAAACAAATACTGCAATAAGCATCTTATTACTTTGTTTGCTAGTTGCGTACACAACTGCCAAGTGCCTGCTATAAATAGCTCAGCCAGGTTCTGTGTTTCTGGGAGAAGAGGACAAAATGGGCAGCTTTTTCAATTACAAACCAGGGGTGAGGAGAATTGACTCGACAATTCCAGTGATTTCCAAATCCACAAATTCTACTTCGCTGAATATGTTTCTGGTTTTATTTTAATCTTATTATGTATAAATCAATACAAATTCCTTTTGCCTTGATATGTGCACATTAAGATTCAAAATATTAAATGAAATAAGTAAAGTATGAGGCTCAATAGATGTAGCTACTATCTTGTTTAGGTCTTATCTTAGATATATTTGCCTTTATTCTAATAAAAACTCTTCTACCTGTGAGAACAGAAAAAAGAGAACAGAGAACTGCTTACTCTAAGGCACTCTTCAGTGCTTTTGCTAAAAAAAAAAAAATGAAAACAAAAACCTAAACCGTTTCCATCTTTTTTTCTTTTAAGTTAAGTTTAGGGATGATACTGGATTAAAATTTGAAATGATTTATATATATATATATATATATATATATATATATATATATATATATATAGTAGATTGACTGTTAGAGGAACAGAAAAAATGGGCATTTACAAATTTATAAAACTATCAAGCCAACAATAAATAAATACATGAATAAATAGTAAACAAACTGAAATCTATGTGTTTGTGAGCTATAACATTAGAGAAAAAGATAAGGAAGTCCTAGTAATTTTTTTAGTTAATGAAATCACAGTTAATCATTGTAATCACAGTAATGTATGCATGGGTTCCTCCAGCGTTTTACTAGACTAGAATCTTTTACCACTTAGTGATATTCAGAAGCTCTTTTGCTATGCCTAGTCAAGGAACAAATCCACTAAACTGGCTTCTTTTCATATCTCTGTGAAGGAATTTTGCTTTTGTTCTTATGCTTAGAACTTTCTAGGTTAAGCAAGCTTCCTGTGCCTATTCCCCACCACAATTAACAAATTTAAAATATCATTTCTTCACTGAGTATTAAAAACAAAGCTATATATGCATGAGTCCTGGCATCAGCCTGCCTATTGTGCTCACTGAGTGTGCAATAGCACTGGGGAGGGGGGTAAGCTGAAGCCATGCTGAGTAATTATCAATGGTAATGAGTTTGCCATTGTCTTCTGCACTGAGAAATTTGCACATTTATTGTTGGGTAAATATTGATACTGTATTTGTGCATTCATTAAAGTGCAAAAGTCTCTCATTTTCATTCCTAGGGGGGCATGGATTAGGAAATTATTAAATGAGGATACTTTGCAGCATAAATCTGGATATGGGTTGTATAAATGCTCTTTAAGTAGAATTAAATTTGCAAAAGAATCACTTCTGTATGCTTCTAGTTACTCTTATAAGGATTCAGCCATTTATGATTTGAAAGACCTACACATCAGTTGAACATGATGAGGAACTGTGTCAGCAAGTGATTTCCTAATAACCAAATTATTTTCTATTATAATTTACAGATTGTAGCTTGTCAATTGATTATTTGTCTTTTAGACAGATGGCTGCAATAATGGCCAACTTTTAGTTTAACAGCCTAGCAAATTCTCCTGGCTCTTAAAAATAGTGATTGTTCTTTAAACCTAAAACCTCAATATTAAAGATACTTCACAAAAATCCTTGTCCAAGAATACAATTTATAATGCTTTATTAATGTTACTTAGACACAACTACATTGCTACAAAAGCTATTTGGAATAAAATGAATGATGTCATGCTATCTTTAAGGAAAATAAATATGTAGATAGTACATGAAATACAGTTAGACAAGCAGCACTTTCTAAAATAACAAAACAAAACAACAAGAACTTTTGACTACATAAAGAATGCAATGAAGAAAATAAGTTGTTCTAACATCATAACTAAAGCTCATGTTAGACTCATAAAGGTTCAAGACAACAAAAGTGATAATCTCTTTCTTTTGTGAACATTACTGTGGTGGTTTGAAAGAAAATGACCCACATAGGAAGTGGCACTGTTAGGAGGTGAGACTTTGTTGGAGTAGGTGGGGCCTTGTTGGAGGAAGTGTGTTATTGTGGTAGTGAACTTTGAAGTCTCCTATGCTCAAGCTATGCCAGTGTGGCCCACAATTGTTTCTGCTGCCTGAGGATCGAGATGTGGAATTCTCAGGAATCTGCACCAGGTCTGCCTGCACACCATCATGAATATAATGAACTAAACTTCTGAAACTATGAGCCTGCCCAAATTAAATATTTTTCTTTAGAAGAGTTGGCATGGTCATGGTGCCTCTTCACAGCAATAGAAACTCTAACTAAGACAATTCCTTTAAGAAATTATTTTAATAGTTTCAGGGACATGGCATTGTTAAATTAATTTTAAAAGTATTTTAAATCTAAGAGAAAGATGTGAAATTTAGAGCTAAATAGTATTGTGATCATTGGTGACGTGTTTGCCCTTTGTTATCTAGTTTGCTAGATAACACAGTCATGCTTCCTATGTCTGATTTGCTTTGACTTCTCCTAGACTGAGTTTTATATTTAGCCTTCTTAAAGAGCAGATCTGAAATATTCTGTATATCTTTATCTATCAATTTGAATTTGGGTGTAGGAAATGGGCTCAAAATGACTCTATCCCATTTAGTTGATTCTGCTTATCACTCAGTATTATCCTAACTCAATTAATTATACATGGTAATCACACATGGTGAGGTAATATTTTAGTCCCTTGACAAACAGAAATAAAGTGTTTTAAATTTGTAGATAGATATTTGGAGGAAAAGAGCTAATTGGGTAAGTGTTTTAAATTTTTTTTATTAAGACAAAATTTTCTTTTTGAAAATATCAATTCAATATGTATTTCTAATTAAATGTTTGGTCGTGGTTCTGAGGAATAGGGTCCATAGACACATAGGTAATGCCGAACATGTCAAACTGGGGGAACACAAGTCAAATAATCCAGAGCTAACTCTGAATAAAGTATACTAAGGTTTTTCTTTATTAAAAAAGAAAACTCATAGAACAGGAACAGGAGTCCAACATCCAGGTGTGGAGCATGGGAAAAAAGGGGATGAGTGGGAAGGACTGCGTCTTTTTGGTACCCCAAAGCCATGATGCAACCTGGTCCAGCCTCTCAAAGGCCATTAGCTGAAGGAGGGTCCCCATTACCTCCCCCTTTTGTTTAAAAAAGAGAACTCCAAACCCAATACAAAACTATATACAATGAGAACAGATATCAAGTATAAAAATTAGAATTATAACCAACATAAACAATATTAAGCAAGGAACATATGCCAAATGTTTCAATAATCATTCTATTTTAAGGAGTCAAAGTCTTGTTTTAGAAGTGGCTTGGATGAATCATAAGAGGAATCATATGATTATCAAAACTTCAGCCCCATCAAAGGCCTGAGAAGGGAGATAATACTACTTGACTAGGCAGGAAGTTCAATCAGGCAGCTTCCAAAATGTGCAGTAGATGACAGAGACAACTGGCTACCTGGGCAATCACCCAAAGTATCATTTGCAAAGTTGAAGGAACCAACTTTGTTTAATGCCTACGGTAACTGACAG
>PVIU01027538.1:0-20116 GCA_004026605.1 Ondatra zibethicus | reverse complement strand
TTTTTTTTTTTTTTGTCTCAAGACAGGGTTTCTATGTAGCTTTGGAGCCTGTCCTGGAACTAGCTCTTGTAGACCAGGCTGGTCTCGAACTCACAGAGATCCGCCTGCCTCCTGAGGGCTGGGATTAAAGGCATGCGCCACCACCGCCCAGCTATTTAATTCATTTTTATTTTATTTGCATTGTGTTTTGCTTGCATGTATGTAGGGTGTCAGATCTTGGAGTTACAGACAGCTGTTAGCTGCCATGTGAGTGCTGGGAATTGGAGCGTGGTCCTCTGGAAGACCAGTCAGTGTTCTAAACTGCTGAGCCATCTCTCTATCCCCCGAACTCTGGTGTTCTTAGCTTTTTGACTTTTCGAGAGAAGTTAGAAATTTGGATATTTATAAGAAATCCAAATAGCAATTGATGACAAACTCTGACACTAAGCCAACAGAACAGGACTCAGTGACTGTTGGAGTGACAGCAAAGGCCCATGATGGGAAGGCACTGCCAGACGCTGCCAGTGTGCATGATACCACTGAGGCTGGGCAGATTCTGGGGTCCTGTGTGTGCCCATAGGCACCTAGCCCCTGCCCGGCATCCTGTCTCAGAGCCCCTTGGCTGCTTTTTGTCTTGTTTATTGAAATGGAAGATATGGCTTCCCTGTGTGAAATGCATCTTGAGAGAGAAAATACTGCACCATAGTTGTCCTGGGGCTGCACCTAAACATATCTAATTCTCGTGGGCAGCGAGGGCCCAAGAGTGCCGAAGCCTGCCCCACTTTCCTCCTTAACCTATTTGCAGATTTATAATTGGCTCTGGGCCGGAGTCTGTTGTATAATTTTTTAATAGTGTTTCCAGTGGTCTTTTTATTTTAATCTTTTATGTTAAAATTATGTGCTTCTGTGTAATTTTTATATCTCTTACAGTTGATGTGTTCCAATTTTTTTCTTTTCTTTTTTGGTTTTTTTGAGACAGGGTTTCTCTGTGCACCCAGCCCTAGCTGTCCTGGAACTAGCTCTTACAGACCAGGCTGGCCTTGAACTCACAGAGATTCGCCTGTCTCTGCCTTCCAAGTGCTGGGATTAAAGGCATGCACCACCGCCGCCCAGTGTATTCCAATTTTCAACCATTTTCCTGTTTAAAATTGTATATTATTTCCGTTTAAAGTGTTTTTGTAGTTAATAACAATGGGAATACTAATATCGTTGAACAAAAATAATGCCTGTGTTTCTTTTTCTTTTTTGTTTGTTTGTTGATGTTTTGAAACAGGGTTTCTCTGTGAAACAGTCCTGGCTATCCTGGAATTCACTCTGTAGACTAGGCTGGCCTCTGTCTTTCAGGTGCTGGGATTAAAGGCAAGCGTCACCACTGCCTGCCTTGAGAAATTTCTTAAAAGAATCCAGGAGTTGCTGAACAGATTTAATTGTTTTGTAATTCTTTGCCAAATTTAAGAAACTTTTGCTGTTTACTGTCTCTGGAGCATTCCTGCTTTGTATTTAACCCCCCGCCCCCTTTTCTTCCCTGCTTCCCTTGGTCCGCACACTCTGGTGGTGGCTGGGCTTCTGCAGGGCGCCTCACTTGATGCCCTGTGCCTGGCCAGGTGGAGGAACATGTTGCCCGCATCCGGGAGGAGCTGGATCGGGAGCGAGAGGAGCGCAACTACTTTCAGCTAGAGCGCGACAAAATCCACACCTTCTGGGAGATCACAAGAAGGCAACTGGAGGAAAAGAAGGCTGAGCTTCGAAACAAAGATCGTGAGATGGAGGAGGCGGAGGAGAGGCACCAGGTGGAGATCAAGGTGAGTGCAGTTGGTCTGTGGGGACACGTCCTGCTTTTCTTTGGGAATAAACTCCTTTGCTTGTGTTCTTTGTGCTGTGAACCAGAGGCAGTTTTTCTTCTGTTTTGTTATTTTCAAGACAGGGTTTCTCTGTATAACAGCTCTTGGCCATCCTGGAACTCACTCTATAGACCAGGCTGACCTTGAACTCACAGAGATCCGCCTGCCTCTGCCTCCCAAGTGCTGGGATTACAGGCATGCACCACCACCTCCCGGCTGAGGCAGTTTTTCTGAGAGTCCAAGGAAGGTTGCAAAGGTGATTTGGCTGTGTCATTTGTCACCCCATTGATCACCTGCATCGATTCTGTTGATTAACCTGGACTAGGTGAATGAATAGCCACCTCTTCCTGCACTGCTGTCACTGTGTGCTCTGTGGAAGAGGACCGCTTCCTCCGATGAAATAGGACTGCGGTAAGGTCCAAGTGCAGGTGTGCCACGAGCAGCTATGAATTCAGCCAAACATGGAAAGTACTGAAAACGTAGAGCTGGGTGTGGCGGTGCATGCCTGTGATCCCAGCACCTGGGAGGCAGATGCAAGAGGGCCAGGAGCACCAACTTTAGTTATGTAAGTCATGTGAGACCAGCCTGGGCTACCCGAAACCCTGTCTCAAAACAAACAAAAACATGAGGTTTTGATTTTTATTCATTTGTTTTTCATAACTGAATGATCTGTCACAGTGTCCACTGTGCTTCCATTCGAGCCTCCCAGCAGTCTCTGAGGAGGACAAGGGGAAGCGGTTGTTTCATCCTCCTCATAGCAGGAGAGGCCCTGCAGGTCCTGAGCCTCTGTGAATGGCGGCAGTATGAGCAGGCTGCCCTCTGCAGTTCTGCTGCCACTTAGCTGTTTGGGAGCTGGGCATGCACTGTTGCTGCAGATGAGCATGCAGTGTCCACCCCCACGCTCCTTGCAGGTGTACAAGCAGAAAGTAAAGCACCTGTTGTACGAGCACCAGAACAACCTGGCGGAGGTGAAGGCCGAGGGCACTGTTGTCATGAAGCTGGCCCAGAAGGAGCACCGCACGCAGGAAGGCGCACTGCGCAAGGACATGCGGATGCTGAAAGTGGAGCTCAAGGAGCAGGAGCTGGCTAATGAGGTGGTGATAAAGAACCTGCGTCTGGTAGGTACAGGCTGTGCTTCGGCGGCTGTGGAAACGGCGAACCTAGCCATCTTTGACATCTGGGGACTTGTGTTTTTGTGCAAAACTGATCAGAGGTTTTTAACAAATAAGAAATTAGGAAAACTTATTCAAATTTGTAATACATAGGGGTGGGAGAAATGGTTTAACAGTTAAGAGCACTGGCTATTCTAGAAAACGTGGGTTTGATTCCCAGCACCCACATGGCAGCTCACAACCATCCATAACTCTAGTTCCGTGGGATCCAACAGTTTCTTCTGGCTTTTGTGAACACCAGACACACATGTAGTATACTGACATACATGTAGGCCAAATACCCCTACACAGAAAACTGGTGGCTCTTACGGAAGACCTGAGTTCAGTTCCCATCACCCACACAGTGATTCACAACTGTGTGACTCCAGGACACGATGCCCTCTTCTGTCCTCCATATGCACCAGGCTCGCAGATACTGCAGACATAATACTCACATGCATAAAATAAAATAATAATTAAATGATAAATCTTACAAAAATTGTAGCATGTAATTGTTTATTAAAATAATCTCTGAGCTGGGTGTAGTGGTACACGGGAGGCAGAGGCAAGTGGAGTGTTCAAGGCTAGCCTAGTCTACAGAGTTCCAGGATGGCTAGGGCTAAACAGAGAAACCCTGTCTCAAAAAAAGCAAAATAATCATCGTCTCTGTATACTGCTCTAAGCAATAGTAAGGCAGGCTAGCAGGAGCTTTGTAAGGCTCCTGGAGGGAGCCTGCCATCCCGTGTAGATGTGGCTGCTGTTTCTGGCTTTGGGTAGGTTGGATGAGGAAACCAAGCCATGTACAGTGCTCACGTCTATACTGTCTGTCAGATTCAGAGGTGACTCCCCTGGGGAAGTGAGTTATGTATGAAATGTGGAGGTTCTCAAAGTCATGTTATCGGGCATACTCTATGATGTGTGGAGGGAAGGAGAATCCAGAAAGCAGCGATAGCACAGGGGTTACTAAACTGAATTTTCCCACAGGTAGTAGAGCCGTGGATTCTCTGCCTGGCTTTCTAGTAACACCCCTTCTCATTTGTGCAGAAACATGCTGAGGAGATCACCAAGATGCGAAATGACTTTGAAAGGCAAGTTCGAGGTCAGTTTTGCAGTTGTACAGGGTATAGGATGGTGTCAAGGAACCCCTCCCATCGCTGCTTGGTAACTTGAGACACATAAACCATATTAAAGGAGCTCAGTAACACACACACACACACACACACACACACACACACACACACACACGGCAGGGGTGTGTGTGTGGGGGGGGAGACAGACAGGTAGTGAGGAGAAAAGAGACAGAAAGAGTTTTTTGTTTTTTACTTTTCTTTAGTTTGGTTTTTTTGGTGTTTTTTTGTTTTGTTTTGTTTTGTTTTTTTTGTCTTTAGACCTCTCTGTGTAGCCCTGGCTGTTCTGGAACTCACTTTGTAGACCAGGCTGGCCTCGAACTCACAGAGAAGCGGCTGCCTCTGTCTTCTGAGTGCTGCGATTAAAGGCATGCACCACCATGCTGGGATTACTAGAGAATATTTCTGAAGCCCACAGAAAAGCTCATCACCATGTGAACTTGGGGAGTTGTGGTCGGCACTCACATCTCCGTTCTGTCTCAAGCCAGCCGGCAACAGCGTGCAGCACTTTATTCCGGCTTCTCCTTAGCTCCTGGCTTGAAAAGCCTTCCATGTCGGAAGTCTATCTGTTTTATTGACTGAGCCCTACAGTGTGTGACTGGACAGCCACATAGGCCATGGTTAGTGTGCACTGGGGTTGGTGTGGGACAGCCACTGCAGTCATTGCTTGTCATAGACAGGAAAGCTGGTAGTGGCCTATGAGCTGGATGTGTCACTTGCAGGAAACAGTTCTCTAAATCCCGTCTGGTTCCGGCAGGTTGCCTGCGCAGCCCCCACTCTGACCCTGACCGGTATTCTCGAGCACTGTTTATTGGTTCCATCTTTTCCGGGGCTTTGGGTCACCTGCTTTTCTAAGCTGCTCTGTGTGCTGCTGCCTTTCAGAAATTGAGGCCAAGTATGATAAGAAGATGAAGATGCTGAGAGATGAGCTTGACCTGCGGAGAAAGACTGAGATCCATGAGGTGGAGGAGAGGAAGAATGGCCAGATCAGCACGCTGATGCAGCGCCATGAGGAAGCCTTCACTGATATCAAGAACTACTACAATGACATCACTCTTAACAACCTGGCCCTAATCAATTCCCTCAAGGTACTGATGTGGTCTGGGAGACAAGGCCTGGGGCTTCAGGCCCACCAGATCTAACACTCCCTTCTAAAATAAGACTGGAGAGCGTCCCTCTGTTACCCTCAGATAAAATTAAAGGTGTTCGGACATGTAAATGTCTAGGCAGGGCTACAGAAGGCGCTGCATATTGACTGATTTGTGGCCGCAGTTGACAGTTGTCATTGTGTGTAAATGCTGACAGAATGGTGTCAGGAGTTCATCCCATCAATCACTGCTTGGTAATTTTGGACACACCGATACTGGCAGGGTTTCCCCAGTAGAGAATTGCCTTTGGTCTAAGCAAATGCATCCTCTCAGTCTGCATGGACATTCTATTCTTACATGATCCAGCAGAGCTTGCGACTGCAAAGCTACCGCTTATCCCTAAAAGAAGACCAGCTCCTCAGCGTGCTTGTGACAGGGCCTCACTGGGTAGTTTCAGCTGTCCTAGAACTCGCCATGAAACCAGGCTGGCCTCAGACTCTCAGAGATCCACCTGCCTCTGCCTCCTGAGTGGTTAGATTAAAGGTTTATGCCTCAGGATCAGTTTTTCCTTGAGAGTATCCATCACTGGATATGGTGGCACAAACCTGAAATCCCAGTGCTAACGAGGTAGAGGCAGGAAGCAAAGCTAGCCTAGGCTGGTTAGGGAGACGTTGTCTTAAAAAAACAAAACGTGTCAGTGAGATGGTTCAGTGGGTGAAAGTGCTTCCAGTGCAAACCTGATGACCCGAGCTGTAGCCCTAGAACCCATAGCAGAATGAGAGAATTAGCTCCTGAAAGCTGTCCTCTAACCTCTGCGAGTGTACTGTGGCATGCACACCCACACTCACACACGTCAGACACTCACAATAAAATGGAGGGCATTCGGCCAGTGTTCCCAGGCCAAGCCTCTGTATGTGCACTGTGCTAACAGGAGCAGATGGAAGACATGCGGAAGAAAGAAGAACACCTGGAGAGGGAGATGGCGGAGGTGTCTCTGCAGAACAGGCGGCTGGCAGACCCTCTGCAGAAAGCGAAGGATGAGATGAACGAGATGCAGAGGAGAATTGGGAGCTATGAAAGGGACAAGCAGATCCTGATTGTGAGTTTCCTACTGAATTCTTTCCCCTCCTCTGAATCCTCTTTCCCTCCCTGCTGGGCCCAGGAGGGAGAGCATAGGAGGGAATGTCTGTGGGCAGGACTCGTCCTTAGTGCAGAAGACAGAGACATGGTGATGCTGGACCTTCTCTCGAGCTCCGCTGGAGCTGTAAGGAAGCAGGCGCTGTTGTAGACTGGACCCTCGTTTTCCACACATTCCACTCATAGCTTGAGTGGGGCCCAGCTGTTGGAGTCTTTCAGCCAGTTGTGCCTGATGGTTTCTTTTCTGATCTTGCTGTCTCCAGGAGTCTGTGGTATGTGAGTGTCTGTGAATCCTAAGTATTTTATGTCCCCTACTCCCTGATTTCCCTGCAGTGCACAAAGGCACGTTTAAAGGTTGCTGAGAAAGAGCTGAAAGACCTGCAGTGGGAGCACGAGGTGCTGGAGCAGAGGTTCATCAAGGTGAGCAGGTGTGGAGCATGGCCGGGCTCTGGACTGGTGAGCGAGACATGCCCTCCTCCCTACTCCTAATCTGCACTTTTGTTGTTTGTTTGGAAATAGGGTCTCACTGTTTCATTCAGCCTGGTCGTAAACTCCTGGGATCTGGCATCCTCCTAATTTAGCCTCCTGAATGGCTGGAATTATAGGTGTGTTTGCACACAACTTTTTGTTTGTTTGTTTTTGTTGTCTGAGACGGGTTTTTCTGTGTAGCCCTGACTGTTCTGGAACTCGATCTGTAGATCAGGCTGGGCTCAGACTCAGAGATTCACTTACCTCTGCCTCCCAAGTGCTGGGATTAAAGGCATGCGCCTCTACCACCCGGCTCTCCATGGTTTCTTTACAATGAATAGGCAGTAATAGTTAGTACTAAGAAATGTACAACACAGATGGAATCACAGGGACCAAGCTTCCTCCACAATTGATAGGCCATCAGGAATCCTGGTCTCATGAGATTTGGGGCCTTCTACAAAATATACCAATAAACAAAAAGAAACCATGGGGTAAGCCAAGTGTGGAACACAACTGTAAACGAAGTCCATAGTTCAGTGTCACCCTGGACTACATGAGGATACTCTGTCTCAAAATTAATTAATTAATAATTGTATCTTATGACTTTGATAAAGAAACAAAAACAAACACCCTTTAACCTGAATTCCCAGGCCTAATCTAAACATTTGGTGTGGCTCTTTCCTGTTCTGTACGTATGTGAGAGCCCTCTTACTGTTAGGAATGAAATATTGCCTTGCTTGTACTGCAGCTTTTATTTCTTGTGGGGAAGGGGATGGTTTTCCAAGGCAGAGTTTCTCTGTGTAATAGGCCTGGTTGTCCTGAAACTTTCTCTTTAGACCAAGCTGGCCTCGAACTCACAGTTTCACCTGCCTCTGCCTCCCAAGTGCTGGAATTAAAGGTGTGTGTCACCACTGCCCATCTACTGCAAGTTTTCATGTAGTGGTGTACCCTTGAACAGGTAGAACACACCTGGTTTCACAACCTTTCCAACTGTTACAGAATCCCACCAATCTCTAACTCCGTGTTCAGTGGATGTGTATAGATTCAGTATTTTGTGCCTCTAGAGTTTGCTGACAAGGCCCATCTCTGCTCTTCTCCATGCTGGCCTCAAATGCACAGGGAGAAGCACGGAGGCCCTGTTGAGCAGTGGGATGCATTGACGACCCCTTGGACCCTGCCTATTGTCCCATACAGACAGACAATGACAGAGCCCAGCTGAGATACTCAGTGCCCTTGAAAGTCAATCTATATCTGACACAGATGTACTGTTCCAAAGGAACCTGCTCTGGGGAAGATGAGCACAAACCCATCATTGATCTGTACTCATGAATTCTGTAAAGACTATATATAGTTCACAGATGAAGTTCTCAGATCGTATGTGCTAGTCAAAGCCCTGAGGCCCTGAGATACAGGGTTGGCCTTAGCCAGATGCTGAAACAATGCAGGGAGGAGTATCAACAAGGGCAGAGGAAGATGATGAATCTCTACCACTCACAGGAATCCTCATAAACGCATGCTAAGTGTGCCCTGCCTAGAGCCTTGATCACTTCTGTGCATGTCAGTAGGTGGGCGTGTAGAAGATGGGCAAGGCTATCTTAGTGGCTGACAAGCAGTTGATCAGTCAAACTTGATCTGAACCTGCCTTGACGCTCATGTGGGGGATGAGAAGATAAGGTCTCATCTGAGCCTGTCACCCTAACTTGGGCAAGATTGGCCCTGACCTACTGTGGAGTAGCTTTCAGAGTGTGGTTGCTCTGTCCAACTCCTGCTTTCTGAGAAGAGCGGTGTGCTGGCTTGCCTTGTACTGTCTTGACCCAGACTAGAGTCATCTGGAAGAGGGAACCTCAGTTGAGGAAATGCCTCTATAAGATCTGGCTCTAGGACATTTCTTCCCTCCCTCCCTTCCTCCCTCCCTCTCCTTTCCTTTCCTTTTGCCTTTCCTTCTTTCCTGTTTTTCAAGACAGGGTTTGTCTGTGTAGCCCTGGCTGTCCTGGAACTTGCTCTGTAGACCAGGCTGGCCTCTGCCTCCCGAGTGCTGGGATTAAAGGTGTGCACCACCATCACCCAGCAAGCATTTTCTTAATGATTGACTGGGGAGGGCCCAGCCCGTTGTATGTGATGCTGTTTCTGTACTGATGGTCCTGGGTTCTATAAGAAAGCAGGCTGAACAAGCAAGTAAGCAGCACTCCTCCACAGCCTCTGCATCAGTTCCTGCCTCCAGGTCCTGCCCTGCTTTAGCTCCTGTCCTGACTTCCTTCAGTGATGGATTACAGTGGAGAAGTATGAGCCAAATAAATCCTTTCCTCCCCAAGTTGCTTGGTGATGGTGTTTTATCACAGCAATAGTAACCCTAACTAAGATAAGCTGTAATGCTGATTCCTCCCTCTTACCTTCTGCTATGTACTGAGTTACAGATTTTTTTATTCTGTGCACATAGAGTATAGTGCAGACATTGTGAATACCAAATGCCCATGTGCCATGGGTGTGGCAATAGTAAAAGTGACCCTTCTACAGAAGCAGCACACTTAGGGCAGGGTGGGAAGTGGTTTCTACCCGAGGAGATATCCCATGTGAGGGTCCTTGTTACTCACTCCAGTCTCCTTGTCCCCAGGTGCAGCAAGAGAGAGATGAGCTCTATTGTAAGTTCACTGCAGCCATCCAGGAGGTGCAGCAGAAGACAGGCTTCAAGAACCTGGTGTTGGAGCGTAAACTGCAGGCACTGAGTGCTGCTGTGGAGAAGAGGGAGGTGCAGTTCAATGAGGTGCTGGCAGCCTCCAATTTGGATCCCACAGCACTAACACTTGTGTCCCGCAAACTTGAGGTGGGTGCTGATGACCTCTTGAAGCATGCACGGTGTTTGTGTTTCATGTTGGGCCCTTCAGGCTTGCTCTTTGCCTTATTGAGTAGCATAGAGACTCCTCAGTTAAGTCAGGAGCTGCTGTGGTTTCTGCCTTGAGAACAAGGCCTCTGTGCACTGGAACTATCCTCTTGAGAACAGCGCATGTGCTGCAGGCCTCTGTGCACTGGAACTGTCCTCTTGAGAATAGCGCATGTGCTGCAGGCCTCTGTGCATTGGAACTGTCCTCTTGAGAATAGCGCATGTGCTGCAGGCCTCTGTGCACTGGAACTGTCCTCTTGCAGTTTTGTCCCCTAACCCCACCTCTCTTTTTGAGACAGAAACTTACTATGTAGACTAAGCTGGCCTCAAATGCATAGAGATCACCTTCCTCTGATTCATGAATGTTGGCATTCAGGGTATATGTATCACACCCAGCTTTGCGGTCTCCCTTGAGCTGTCCCAGTCCTTCACTAACCCTAACCTGAATCTCTGGTGTTCCTGCTTTGCTGTGGCTCAGAGTGTGCCAGGCCTTAGTCTATAGTTGGACTTTCTTTGGACTGCCAGCTTCCAAATAATGATATGGAAACTTCTTATTAATTATGAAAGCTTTGCTTAGCTTAGGCTTGTTGCAAGAGACCACTTGTTTCCTGGCTACCCAGCAGCTTAGACCCAAAAATAATCATACAGAAACCATATTATTTAAATCACTGCTTGGCCCATTAGCTCTAGCTTCTTATTGGCTAACTCTTACATATTAATTTAACCCATTTCTATTAATCTGTGTACCTCCACATGGCTGTGACTTATTGGGAAAAGTTCTGGCATCTGTGTCCTGCAGGGCTACATGGTTTCTCTTTCTCCTTCTCTCTCTCTCCTCCTTCTTTCTCCCAGCATTCAGTTTAGTTTTCCCTGCCTACACCTATTCCCTGCGCAGCCCCAAGACAGTTTCTTTTTCTTTTTCTTTTTCTTTTTTTTTTTTTTTTTTGGTTTTTCGAAACAGGGTTTCTTTGTGGCTTTGGAGCCTGTCCTGGAACTAGCTCTGTAGACCAGGCTGGTCTCGAACTCACAGAGATCCACCTGCCTCTGTCTCCTGAGTGCTGGGATTAAAGGCATGCGCCACCACCGCCCGGAGACAGTTTCTTTATTAACCAATGGTATTCACAGCATACAGAGGGAACTCCCACATCACCTCCCCTTTTCTGTTTAAATGAAAAGAAAGGTTTTAACTTTAACATAGTAAAATTACATATAACAAAACAGGTGTCAAGCAAGAATTACAGTTACAATATTGGTATCTACTTTGTCATAACTAAGGAAAACTATAACTGTATAGGCTTGTTTCCAATTAGGTTAAAAACCCATTTATATTAATCTATGTTCTACCATGTGTCCCACTTCCTCTGTGTCTTGCTGGCAAATTCCACCTTTCAGATTCTCTCCCCCACTCTGCACCCCCCAGTTCCTTTCTCTCTCCCTGGAAGTCCTGCCTGTCCTTCCTGCCATCCAACTGTTTATTAAACCAGTCAGAAAGTACCTTGGTAGAGACATATCTTCATAGTGTACAAAAAGATTGTCCTGCAACATTAGTCACTGAATGGAACATAGGTAACCTGGGAGGGAAAGCTGATTTGGGAATCTTTTGAGTCCAGGGTCCTCTGTTACTTGAGACAGGGAAAGGCTCTGCCACTGTGAGGACCCCAGCATGCTGATTTAGGACTGGGACAGTGACAATGAGGAGACCTTAATTAATCACTTTCCTAGGATCTGGGGACTAATGTCTGAACAGAGCTAAGAGCATTACTTATTCGTGTGACAGTGCTATACTGGGCAGTCTAGGTGGGGACAGTGATAAATGAAACAAGTGGCACTTCAGCTACCATGGGGACAGAAAACTTCTGTCACCTGAAAAATCAGAAGGCTGAACCTCTGACAGAACCTCCAGTCTTACCTGTTGCCTGTTTGTTAATCTGTAACAATGGCCAGGTCTCTCTGCTCCTACCTTGCTTGAAGGAGGGGAGCATAGAAGGAGCAGGTGGCACAGCTTGAGGGAGTCTGGCTGACATGAACAGCAGCGAGCTGATGTGACTGGCGGCTTCCAGACTGTGGATGGCCCCCAGTAGTTATGGTTATCTTTCCTAGGGTCCCTTGGAGACAGGTGTGGTGCTTTGTTCCCAGATTCGCTGATGCTTCTAGGATGTGAATGGCTGTATCTGAAGCCCCAACAGACCCAGTAAGGGGGGCTTACAATTCATCCCAAAGCAGATCCTCTAAGGCAGGAGGGTGCATGGCTTCTCTCTTGCTTGTGCTGTGCTTGCAGCAGAAAGGCACCTGCAGCTGCTGATGGATAGGTTTTATTCTGTGAAGTACTGTACCATCAGCATACAGGTTAGCTGAACGTAAGTGCCAGTTTCTCACTACAGACTTCAGGCTCAGAGGGCTAACTTTGTGGAAGTCAGTCTGTGTAGCAGTTCTGTTTGCTGCACTGCCTGTCCCTGTGATCAGAGGCATGCAACATTAGGCACTGCAGGTAGCCCTTGCTGAGCCACCCTAGGGAGTACCCAGCAGTTGGGGTATGCAGACTGAGAGTGATTGCAAAGACTTGACTAATGTACTGATGAGTTTAATGACAATGGGACTATGGAAGGTTCTGAGCATAGAAACTGGATCAGAAGAACCCACTCTACCTTGAGTGGGAAGTGCAGGGTTGAGGGAGCAGGTCTGGTGAAGGATAAGAGAGAAACTCCCAAGAGTTTGTCAAGGGGCTGACCCAAGAGAACTTTTATCTGACTGAAGATGGTTCAGGAGAGTCCAAGGTGACATCCGTGCTCCTCAGCAATGAGGGCAGTGTTCACTTACAGAGGAGACTGCTTGGACATGGATTTAAGCAAATAGAAAATCTTCATTAGCTGGGTGATGGTGGTGCACGCCTTTAATCCCAGCAGTCAGGAGGCAGGCGGATCTCTTGTCAGTTCAAGGCCAACCTGGTCTACAAAGTTAGTTCCAGGATGGCCAGGACTGTTACACAGAGAAACCCTGTCTTGAAAAAACAAAACAAACAAAAAGAAAAGAAAAGAAAGCCTTTATTAGCTAGCTGGCTGGTGACTGCACAGGGTATTTGGGATCCCAGTGTATCACTGAGTGAATCTTTCTCAGGATGAGCTTTTAAGCACAAAAACCATGTTTTAGGTTGACATATTTTAGTTAACAAAACAGCCAAAGCATATCTAAAGAAGCCAAAAAGACCTTCCCAGAATTATGGGATTTGGTGGATTATGTCTTTGTTTTCATTTTGGCAGGTGATACTATTTACGTGTTGAGTTTTACAGCCTGAATGATATTTCCATCATGAATCAGTTGGACTAAGGTCTGAGGCCATTATGGTGTAGGTCCTGGTCCAATGGGTAGAGGTGTGTGGTGACGTGGGTTACTTGGTAGGTCAGTTTTCAGGCCTTAGGTGGTACTATTATCTAAGAGAGACCGTCTTCTTGGCCTTGGCAGCAGTGGGACCCTGAGGCTGATCTCTGCATTGCTGTGTCCTGTCCCAGGTTACAGCAGGTCAACTGGAGTAGAGGCATGGAGGGAAACACGATCCTGCCTCAGGAATGGGGAGGAAGGAGCTATCTCTCAATACTAGTCACTTCCCTTTGCTATCAGGTAACTGAGGCATGGGGTTCTCAGTTGTGGCCATCCTGATCAGGGTGTATTTAGCTCTAACTATGGGTTAGCTCTGCCTCTCCTGGTTACTACTCCAATTTATGGACAAAGATAAGAACCTTTCATGGAAGTGACAAAGTGATAGTGGGTTTTGCTGCTTTTTGCTTTTGAGACAGGGCCTCTCTATGTAGTCCTGGCTGTCCTGGAACTCAGTCTGTAGACCAGGCTGGCCTTGAATTCACAGAGATCTGCCTGTCTCTGCCTCCCGAGTTCTGGGATTAAAGGCGTGTGCCACCACTGCCCTGCAACTGTAAAGTTTAAAAGTTATACAAATAACAATTTTTTTTTCTTTAAAAACAATTAGGAGTAGCTGGGCAATGAGTTCCAGAACAGCCTGTATTTAAAAAACAAAACAACAAAAACAAAACAAAACAAAAAAAAACCAATTAGGCCAGACAGTAGTGGCACACACCTTTAATCCCAGAACTTGGAGACAGAGGCAGGTGGGTCTCTGTGAGTTTGAGTGAGTTCTAGGATAGTCAGGGTTACTCAGAGAAATTCCAAAAACAAAACGAAACCAAACATACAAAAAAAAAAAAAAAATAGGGCCCTGGGAAGATGGCTTAGTAGGTAAAGCCTACTATACAAACATGAAGACCTGAATTTGATCCCAGCATCTACATGGAAAGCTGGCTGTGGTGGTGTGTGCACCTGGATCTTAGCTTTCTATTGCTGTGATAAAATACCATGACTAAAAATAATTTGGGAGAAAACTTACATGTTGTGTAATTAAGTATTTTCTCTAATTTTGCCAAATGCAATTGGATTAGGTAGTTTTACTGTAATTCTTACTTAATAACTGTTTTGGTCTGTATAACCTTACTGTGTTAAAGTTAAAACCTTCCTTTTTAATTAGACAAATAGGGGGAAATGCTGTGGAATAATCCTCTTGTACACTGTAAAGATTTGTCACTTGGCTGGGCGGTGGTGGCGCACGCCTTTAATCCCAGCACTCAGGAGGCAGAGGGTGGTGGATCTCTGTGAGTTCGAGGTCAGCCTAGTCTACAAAATCTAGTTCCAGGTCAGGCTCCAAAGCTACAGAGAAACCTGTCTCAAAAAGAAAAAAAAAGATTTGTTACTTGTATTGGTTTAATAAAATTCCGATTGGCCAGTAGCAAAGCAGTAGGTATAGTTGGGATGACCAGGCTAAGAAAATTCTGGGAAGAGGAAGGACAGTCACAGAGTCACCAGCCAGATGCAGAGGAAGCAAGATGAGAATGCCATTCTGAGGAATGGTAACAAGCCACATGGCTAAACATAGATAAGAATTATGGGTTGATTTAAGTGTAACAGGTAGCTAGTAATAAGCCTGAGCTACCGGTAAGCCAAGCATTTATAAGTACTATAAGCCTCTGTGTGGTAATTTGGGAAGCAGCTGCCAGGTATTTGGGAGTTGCTGTCAGGACAGAAACTTTTGCCTACTCTTAACTTTTCTACATAATAGTCCATCATCAAGGAAAGTCAGAGCAGGACCTGGAAGTAGGAATTGAAACAGAAGCCATGGAGGAATGCTGTTTACTAACTTGTTCCTTGCTCAGCTTGCCCCCTTTTTTTTTTTTCTTCTTTTTTTCTTTTTGGTTTTGTGAGAAAGGATTTCTATGTAGCCCTGGCTGTCCTATCAATCTGTTGTCTTATCCCATCTCTCGTGTACCATCCAGGACCACCTGCCCAGAGATGGTACCACCCATGTGAGTGGGGCCCTTCTGCATCAACCATTAAGAAAATGCACTACAGACTTGGTGGTGGTGGTGCACACCTTTAATCCCACAGCACTCGGGAGGCAGAGGCAGGCAGATTTCTGTGATTTCAAGAAGATGGCCTGGCCTACAGAGTGAGTTCCAGGACGACCAGGGCTATACAGAGAAACCTTGTCTCAAAAACTAAACAAAACAAAAGATGGAGAGCAATAGTCCTTTATTGCACCCAATATTGACCTCTGTCCTATGTCACATGTCTTATGTCACACACACAGATCAACTGCTGTTGTTGATCTTGGCAGTCTGGGGCTTCGTTGTAAAAATGTAGGCAATACAAAGACACTACTGCTGTCCCCTTCTTGTTGTTCTTGCTTATGCCTTGGATACCTTTCCTGCTGACAGACTTCTGTGGATATATGTATGGGCTGAGGTGACCTATACTACTATTCCCTGAGCCTTTCCAACCCTTAGGGAACACCTAGACTAGCGTTCACCTGTCCACGTCTATCAGATGACAAATATTAAAGTCACCCTTGTCTCTCTCCTTAGGATGTTCTAGAGTCAAAGAATACCACCATCAAGGATTTACAGTATGAGCTGGCCCGGGTCTGCAAGGTATGGCTCATCCCCCCATCCCCAGAGCCCCACCTTCTCCCTCAAGGCTATCCTCCCTTCGAGCTGTGCCCATGTATCCAGCTTCAGCATGTGAACATCATAGATGAAGGGTCTCTGAGGACCTCTCTCATTTCTTCTACATACTTCATTCAGGAGGTAGGTATGGCAATCGTCATGTGGTGTGCCCTCATAGCCTTAGGGCTTCAGAGTGACCTTGTCCTGGCATTGCTTATAGGCCTGCCAGGTACACACTTAGGACTCTGTCTCCTACTGTGTTCAAATCTGTCTCTCCCTCACCCTTCTTTGCTCGCCTGACCTCTGAGTCAGAGGAAAAGTCTCTGCTCGTCCAGATCAATGCCCACTGCAGTTAGGCTCCCGCCCCTCCGATAGCTCCACACCCTTCTATGCTAGCGTTGTATCCACAGACTCCCGATAGCTCCGCACCCTTCTATGCTAGCGTGTAGCCACAGACTCCTGATAGCTCTGCACCCTTCTATGCTAGCATTGTATCCACAGACTCCTGATAGCTCTGCACCCTTCTATGCTAGCGTTGTATCCACAGACTCCTGATAGCTCCTCACCCTTCTATGCTAGCGTGTAGCCACAGACTCCTACTGGACCTGGCTGAGAGAGGCCTGGGTTCTATATCCAGATGGTCCTTAAGTGGACTGTTCTGCTGTGCTTTGTCCACTGTCTTGCCAAGGGTTTAACAAGAACAGCCACCCCACAAGTGGTTTAATTCTATGGGGAAGGCATTGTATCCCTGTTCAGTTGTTTAGGGCCTTAGGAGGATATTCATGTCATCTGATTTTATTTTTCAAACATATTTATTTGGCTGGATGGTGGTGGTGCATGCCTTTTCCCCAGCACTCTGGAGGCAGAGGCAGGCAGATCTCTAAGTTCCAGGACAGCCAGGGCTACACAGAGAAACCCTGTCTCAAAAAATAAAAAAACCCAAATACAAAACATACAAACAAACAATTAACCCTATACATAGATAGACAGTGTCTGTTTCTGCTTCCCAGGCTCCATGCTGCTCAAGCTGCCATGGCTTCCCAGCCGTCCCTAGAGGTCAGGCTAGAGCTTTCCTTGCCACACCTGTCCCTCAGCTGAGCAAAATCAGGGCTGTCTGCTGTGTGTACAGCTCTTGGAAGCTGGGGATATCCTTGGCTTTATCTGACCAAGATGTCTGGTAACCAGAACTCAGCCTCTAAGTTCTCTCTGGAACCATCCTTACTTATATTTTTCTCTGTATTCCAAGGATTAGTTCTCTTTACTAAACCACAGTAAGGATAATGGACTTTTTGGTTTTGTTTGAGACACAGTCCCACTATATAACCCTGGCTGACCTGGAACTCACAGAGATCTGAGAGCAGGGGTTAAAGATGTGCACTGAATCCTAGCTAGTGACCCTTATGATCATCTGCTGTGAGGTTCACAGCCTCCACGTAGTCTCATTTCATTCAGCTCATCAACACCTATAATCCTAGCACTTAGGGCTGCTGAGGCAGGAGGAACATGAATAAGGCCATAAAGTGAGACCCTGTCTCAGACAAATGAATAAAACATAGTCATGTCTTTACAACCACCTAGTGAAATCTTCCAAATTAAAAAATGTACATTTTAGCTGGGCCATGGTAGTATACACCTTTAATCGCAGTACTTGGGAGGCAGAGGCAGGTACAGATCTCTGAGTTCGAGGCCATTCTGGTCTACAGAGCAAGTTCCAGATGGCCAGGGCTACAGAGAGAAACGCTGTCTCGAAAACCAAACAAACAGTGCGTTTTAGAGTTGGAAAGATGGTTCAGTGGTTAAGAACACTGGAGTCTAGATCTCAGCATCCATGTGGTTAGTTCACAGCTGCCTGTAACTTCTGCTCCAAGGAATCTAACTTTCTCTCCTGGCCTTTTTGGGCATCTGCACATGTGTACCTTCCTTTACGCATACCCACGCACATATATATAGTAACAATAAAAAGTACTGGACATGCTTTTTTTGAGCTGGATGTGGTGGCACACTCTTTAATACTGCCACTCAGGAGGCAGAGACAGGTGGATCTTGCTAAATTATAGGTCAGCCTGGTCTATATAACAAGTTCCAGGACATTAATGGAGACCCTGTGTAAAGAGTCAAAAAAAAATTACAAGTCATGTTGGTATATAAAAAAATTTCATGCAATATATTTTGATCATGTTCCTTTCTTTCCCCTAACTCCTCCCAAACCCCCTACGTCCTACCTACTCAACTTTATACTTTCTCTTTCAAAAACAAAAGCAATAAGTAAAACACATAAAAATGAAAAAAATCAAAAGACCAGTAAGACAAACAAATGCCAAAACAAAACAAACACAAGAAAAAGTACACACACACACACACAGATGGAGTTCATCTTGTGTTGGCCAGCTGCTCCTGGTCAAGGGACCTGCCCTAGAATGTGGTGGCTGTGCCCAGTGACACTGCATGGAGAAAACTGACTTTCCCTTCAAGCAGTGAGATTTTGAATGCTAAGCTGTTCTAGGAGAAATAGCAAGTTCTAACCAGCCTGGGCTATATGGTGGAGTCTTTTCCTAGACAGAAATAAAAACAAAACTCCAAAAATCAGAACCTGATTAGCAGAGAACCCCCTCCTCACAAGGAAGTCACTTGTCTTTATTGGCCCCAAAGCACCATGTCTGAGGTCCAGGGCTATGTGTCGCCTCTTCAGAGTCACTGGGGAGTCGGGTGGTGCTAAGGTCTCTAGAGGCAGAGAATAGATGCCACTCTACCTTGCAGGAAAGGGTAGAGGCCTCACTGGAAGTGCTTGCTAAAGAGCCGGGAGTCTGCCCCACTCTCAGTTCTTCTGAGTCCTTATTGTGATTTGAGTTAATGTCATGAAGTCATCAGCATTGCTAGCACAGAAGAACCTTGGACAAATGCTTGGCCCAGATCTCCTACCCCACCCTTCATGGGGTGGAGGCTACCTCTGGGTGGGCCATAGCATGACTGTGGTTCCCAGGCTGGAGTGGACTCCTTTTCTCCCTGACATTTCTCTCTCCTTTCAGGCCCACAATGACCTATTGCGTACATATGAGGCAAAGTTACTGGCCTTCGGTATCCCTCTGGACAATGTGGGATTCAAGCCCCTGGAGACAGCAGTGATTGGACAGACACTGGGACAGGGCCCCGCAGGACTTGTGGGTGCCCCTACTTAGCCATCTATCTTCTGGGGGCTTCCGCCTTTAGAGTTGGCCTGCCTCAATTTCCAAATGATACTTGTTCTACTCCAAGAACAGACTTCATCAGCAATAAAAGTTTTTCCATATTTCCTTTGTATTCTCTGTCTTTGTTGGGAAGAAGGTACCTGCAAGGCCTCTTGTCCACCTCAGTTTGTGTCGTACTTGCCCCGTTGAGTCCTGCCTCCAGCCTCTGCAGTCCTTTCTCTAAGTGAACGCTGAGTACTAATCTCTCCAGCAAGAGGGCGGCATAGTGCCCTTTGTTGAGCATGAAGCTCATGCTCTTGATTTGGCTGGGCAGCTCAACCAGACAGGACTGGCAGTCTTTCTTTTTGTGTAGGGCCAGGCTCTACACAACCTCTCCTCTCTGTGACTTTTCTTATGCAGCTCAGGACCACTTTGCCCAGCGGTGGCACTGCCTACAGTGGGCTGGGCACTCCACATCAATTATTAATTAAGAAAATGGCAGACTTGACCACAGGCAGTCTGAGGTTGGCATCTCCTCAGTTAAGATTTCCTCATCCCAAATGACTTGCTTGTTTCAAATTGACAAAAACTAACCAGTGCCATCTCCTTTGTGATGGTGAAAACTTAAGAGAAACCCAGAAGGTGCTGGAAGACAGTGAGTTACCTCAGTCCAGGAGCTGCTTGGTCTTGGTCTCCCTGAGTGAATTCATCTGCACATTGCAGCTGTGTTAACTGGGCTTAGGAGACAATCTAGACCTTCCTGGGGACTGAGGATGGGAGAGTCCTCTTTGGGTAGCTCCATGGAATCTAGAGTCCATGACCTGCTAGATGTGAAGACGATCACAGGCTTCAAAGGCAGTAGCAATGAAGGGATGGAAGGAAGGTAGGGCTGCATTGTTGTGAGCTGAGGGTGCTCAGTTGAGAACGTGTACAGAGTGACTAGTCACCCTTGGGCTGGCTTCTTACATGCCTAACTATGCTGGAAGGAGGGAAGAGAAAGGGAAAAGAGAAAACAGGAAGTGGGACTGGGCTGTAAAATCTCAAAGCTTGCTCCTAGTGATAGACTTCTTCCAGCAAAGATGTCACTTCCGTAACCTTCCCAAACAGTACCACCAGACTGGGGGGAGGTGTTCAAACATGTGAGCATTTTCATCCCTACCATCATACCACCACAGATCTCTGTATAAAGATTGGGAAGCTACAGATGCTTATAAGCGACCATGTGGATGCGAAGAGCTGAATCTGGTCCCTGAAAGAGCAACAAGTTATTTTATTTTTTTT
>PVIU01027537.1:0-20328 GCA_004026605.1 Ondatra zibethicus | reverse complement strand
GAAGGTGGGAGAAGATGAGTTAGGAAGTTAGGACCGTGAGGGGCTGGTCCACCTACTGAGACAGTGTGCCTGAACTAATGGGAGCACACCAATCCACCTGGACTGGGACTGAATGAGCATATGATCAAACCAGACTCTCTGAATGTGGCGGCGAAAGTTGGCAGATGGAGAACCCATCAACAGTGACACCAGGACCTATCTCTTCTGCATGTATTATGTTTTTGAGAACCGAGTCTTTTTGAATGCACTCCTTCCTAGGCCAGAAGGGATGGGGGTGGGCCTTGGACTTCCAACAGGGCAGGGCACCATGCCCTCTTTCATGTAAGAGAGTTTGAAGTCAGGGATTGTAATGACTCCAGTTCCTTTACTGTGAAGGATTGTTTTGGCTATCCTGGGTTTTTTGCCTTTCGTATATATTTAAGTATTATTCTTTTGAGGTCTGTGGAGATTGTTGCTGGGATTTTTATGTGCATTGCATTGAATCTATAGACTGTTTTTTGGCAAGATTTTCTTTTTACTCTTTTAATTCTACCTACACAAGAGCATGGAAGATTGTTTCATTTTCTGGTGTTTTCTTCAATTTCTTTTTTCAAAGATTTAAAGTTCTTGTCTTACAAGTCTTCCACTTGTTTGGTTAGGATTACTTCAAGATTTTTTTTGTTATTTGTGGCTATTGTGAAGGGTGATGTTTCTCTGATTTCATTCTCAGCTCATTTATCATCCATATAAAGGAGAGTTACTGATACTTTTTTGAGATAATCATTTATCCTACCATATTACTGAAGGTCTTTTTGAGTTGTAGGAGTTCTGTGGTAGAATTTTTGGGCTCACTTATGTAAACTATTATATCATCAGCAAATAGTGAGAATTTGACTACTTCTTTTCCAATATGAATCTCTCTGATGTCCTTTTGCTGTCTTAATTGACCTTGCTAGAATTTCAAATACTATATTGAATAGATATGGAGAGAGTGGACAACTTTGTTTTGTTCCTGGTATCATATTGAGTTTCTCTCCATTTAGTTTGATGTTGACTGTTGGCTTTCTGTATATTGCCTTTTTTATGTTTATGTATATTCCATGTATCCCTGCTCACTCCATGACCATTTTTATGAAGGGGTGTCATATTTTGCAGAAGACTTTTCCAGCATGTAAAGATATGATCTTTTTTTTTCAGTTTGTTTATATGGTGGGTTACACTAACAGATTTTCATATGTTGAACCATCCCTCAATCACTGGTATGAAGCCTACTTGGTCATGGTAGATGATTTTTCTGATGTGTTCTTGGATTCAGTTTGCCAGTATTTTATTGAGTATTTTTACATCAATGTTCATGATTGAGACTGGTCTGTAATTCTCGTTCTTAGTAATGTCTTAGTGTAGTTTCAGTATCAGTATAATTATAGCCTTGTACAAAGCGTTTGGCAATGTTCCTTTAGTTTCTATTGTGTAAAACACTTTGAGAAGTATTGGTATTAATTTTTCTTTGAAACTCTTGTAGCATTCTGTGCTGAAACCATCTGGTGCTGGGCTTTTATCATTTGGGAGATTTTTATGACTGTTTCTATGATAATAGGTCTCTTTATCTTGTCTTGATTTAATTTTAGAAAGTGATATTTATCCAGAAAATTGTCCATTTCTTTTAAGTTTTCCAATTTTGTGAAGTACAGGTCTTCAAGTATGACTTATGATTCTCTGGATTTCCTCAGTATCTCTTTTTCTGTTCCCCTTTTCATTTCTGATTATTTTGACAAGAGTTGTTCTTAGCAGAATCTAAGCAACATCTGTAAAGAGGTAATTCACTGTACTTTATGATGTCTTACTCTCTAAAGAAAGAATTTCCCTTTGCTTCAACAATAGGTGCCATAAAAGATTGGAACTACTAAGTATCTCTAGTGAAATTCCACTGTTGACAGAACAGGTAAAGGTATTAATTATTCTTTCCAATATTGGGAATTTGTGGTATGCCTTAGATAAAACACCAGGACTATATATGTTTGTGCTGATGAGGGTTGATGATAATAATAAAGCTGGAAAAATCATTTTTCTCAGCTATAATATTGGAAATCACTTTATTCTTAACAGGTCTGCACAATGGCAGTCCTGGCATAAAATCTAAGAGAAATTTTGAGTATCAGAGCTTATTTCTTCAACTATAACCTATCCCATACATATGCCTATGAGGCTTATATATTATAGTGGTCAACACAATACTGATAGAGCACTTAATAAAAAATGTACATATGTCCTCACATTTCCTGGTTTCTTCTGAGGTAGAAAGACTCCTCTTCTACCAAACTGGAACAACTTAGGAAGTTATTATTCTACACAATAAAACTTTTCCTTTATGCCTCTCAACCACATAGAGCATTTTGAAGCCAATGCTACTTATACTTTTAATCTGCTGGGGAAAAAAAAGGACCTAAGTTTTTCTTCAAAGAAAAAATAATACCTTTATTTATTTAATCTAAATATAAGTCCTATATAATTATATTGGCAGTTCTACTATTTCTTTATGTTTTAGTGTTCTCCATTATTTTTTCCTTTGACCATATTGATAGAGTGCTATTATTCATGCCTCTGTTTGATTCCTTGCTCTAATATGTGAGGACCTAGACATTCAAGCATATACAAGCAAACCCTGATTCCAATGTATGGCTATATAATCTACCTTTGGACAAATTGTGGTAGCATTCAAATAAGAAACATTCATACATCAATATATTTAGAAAGTGTTTTCAAAAGACTTTGACATATAGCCTGTGATACATTTGTCTTGGTTCAAAAGATTCTACATTTTTATAACTTTTTTTCTGTGCTGCTTTATTTATTCCACATATCTTTTTATTAAACTTTTAGATCCCTTAAAAAGGAATACTCATTTTAATATTATCCAAACATAAGTCCAATACTATCTATATTTAATTACTCAGTTTACTACTGATATAGATATGAATAATTTGCATTGGTATGGATTTTGCATTATTGATATTAATTTAAGGTCAATTTTGTTATATATATGTATGTATGTATTTCTGATCTTGATTAAGGTACTGTGATTGTGTAGTTCATTTAAAAATGTAGTGTATAATTAGGAAATATAGGTTGTTAATAGATAATCATTGATAATAGTCAAGCTTGTAGTCATGTTAGTTAGATTTTCTAGGTGTGATCATAAAGGCATCCTTCATATCTTTCAAAGACTACAGAATATGGCATTTAATGTTTTAATAACTTAGGACTTTTCATGACAATGAGATGTATCTGCTCCTGGCAACACCAATCTACTTCAAGAGAAAAATGGGTACTGAAGAGGCTCCTTATGGAGTATGTTAGCCATTTAGGCAAGAAACTGCTCTTGCCTGGACTGTTGCATAAACTGGACATGAAGAACAAGCAGAGAGAGGACTGCTGAACTTGCCTAAAGGTGAAATGATCCTTCAGGGTTCCTGATTCATGAAAGAGTCTATGAGACATTCTGCAGGATACAGAAGAAAGTGACTGAACTGCATTCAAATTTTCCTGCTTTATAAAAAAAGTCTGCTGGATACTATGGGCCTATAGGGTGAAGATGGATGCCCCAACAATACAGAATAACTTTGGGTGACTGTCAGGCAGCGAGATGTCTCTGTCATTTCTAGAGTTTTGATTATATCCTTCCGGAGTCTTTGATGGAGTTGAAGAATAGATAGATAGTTATATTTTTCCATTGTTATGATTAAAGATAAAATAGATCTAAATATTGTAACTGTAATTCTTGCTTGATAACTTTTGTTATATGTAATTTTACTATGTTAAATTGAAAGCTTTTCTTTTTTGTTTAAACAGAAAAGGGGAAATTGTGTAGGAGGTTCTTCTGTATTTGTGTTGCTTTCATTGGTTGAATAAAGAAATTGCTTTGGCCTTTTGATAGGGCAGAACATAGATAGGCGAGGAAAAGAAAACTGGATGCTGGGAGAAATAAGGCAGGCAGAGAGAGCCAAAATGAAGCTGCCAGGTCAGAGATGCTGAATCTTTCCCGGTAAGCCACGACCTCATGACAGATTATTAGAAATGGGTTGAATCAAGGTGTAAGAGTTAGCCAATAAGAGGCTAGAGCTTATGGGTCAAGGAGTAATTTAATTAATACAATTTATGTGTGGTTATTTTTGGGCTTAAGCTAGCTGGGTGGCAGGATGAGACCCGCTCCCTCATTACAACAAACTACTGAGATAAATTCCTTGTCAGAAAGGATATCTAGACATGGAAAAACAGCTGTAGCATAAACATCACAGAAACCTATAAATACACTTTACTTGAAGCTTGAGGGTTGAGAAAAAGGCTGACCAACTTCATAGTCTACAAGTTGCAGAAATCAAGTCATTAATTTACATAGCAATAAATCTGACAAGTAAAGCATGTTTGGAAGAAAAACCCTTAAATCTAGCTTTATTTGATTTTTTTAATTTTTAAATTCTTATTTAAATGTTAGTCACAACTCATTGTTTAAAATTACTTTTCCTTCCAATAAGAAATTACTGACACTAAGTGACATAGGCAATCTATAAGGTATTTTGGTAGAATGTGTGTGGTATGAAGATGAATACATTGGGTCAAACTCTAATGAAAATTATTGCAAGTTTTCAAGTTCATTTCTGCTTAAATCTACATCCTATTATAACTCAGAATTATCCTTATATAGCAAAATAGTAATATTGGAGAAGTATAATAGTTTTCATCTTAAAAATTACCACATTTATTGTTGTGCTTCTCAGTGACCACACTCCATTGCACATCTAGAATTACTTTTGCCTGCCCAATACAAGCCAAGACCAACTACAATTCACTCTCTCTTCTTTGCTCTCCATTGGTGTCTGAGAAAACAAACAGGTACATGCACCATATGCTCAGAATCATACTTTTCTACCTGTTTATGCATCATTCTAGAACATAAACCAAATACTTCTTTTGTTTTGAATACTTTTCAGCCTCTTTCTTCATGATTTTCTCTAAACGTAGAATTCAGATTGTGAAAGGTACAACAATACAACTCATAGTTTTGTTTGATAGCTCAATTCTTACATATGTTGTTTTGAATTTTAAGTACCAATTACTTCCTTCTTTGTACAAGTGCCTACCAGCTAAATTCTTGCTGCCATTTCCCACAGTCTTGCTATTAACAATTATGGGTGGGTCCAAATTTCAATTTAAACAGTTGAAGTGTGTTCACATTTCACATACACTCATGACAAACATGAAAATACTTAATGTGTTTCCATGAAGTAAATAATGCCTGTGTTGTTTCTTTCTGACATCTGCAGTGAACATTTAAATATTTTACCTGCTTCAGTTTCTAGTTCTGTTTCCCTAAATCACTTTCCTTCACTGTGTTTACCACCCATTAATAACATCAAATGTACATCAGCTAATTTACAACATCTAAGAAGAACTTTTATAAATCATTTAAAAATTCACACTATCGAAGTAGATTCCAAAGAATACAAGTGCTGCAGAAGGCTTTTTGTAGAGTTTGTCATCTTAATTACACAGAGAGTAATAAAACTCAATGAATTTGTATACTAAATACCCATGATGGAAGAACCAAACTAAAACTTCTGCTTTTCCAGACTTCATAATCTATAAATATTTTTTAAATTTCAAATTTTAATAAAATTGTCCAAAAATGACAAAGCTAGATTGTATATGGCAATAAAATAGAAATATGAACTAGGAAATTGAAATTTCAATCTTTAAAAATCTTCAAAGCTGTGCTTGTGTCAATATGAAAGGTTATACTGTGCCTGTGAAATAATTATTCTCCCTGGAGTCATTACAATGTATGCACTGTGCTTTAAGGATGCTATTTTTCAAGCCTCTAATGTGATAACAGTATTCTCTTGTCTTTGTGAAGGTTATTGAGATTTGTAGAAGAGAAATCCAACTGCATGACATATAAGGCTGTTTGAGATGCAATTACATTTTAATTTAGGTTATGAAAAAAATACCTCAAAGTTGGTTTGTCAAAAATTTGGCCACATCTTTAATGACTATTTAAGAAGTACTTCTAAATTTTCGTGAACCTAAAGAAATACTATTTTTTATTTAACATTATTTATATTTAAGAGCTTTGGGTTTTCTCAAAGTTTTCATAAATTTTATGTTTTCAGTTGAAATTTTGCACACGCTCAAATCCATGAGCTCCGAAATTCAAAAATCAAGTTGCTAATTAGATAATAAAAATGAATTTTCTGCATTCTTGCAAGTTCTGATTAGTAAACATTTCAGTAGGTATTATAAAGCAACTGGCATGCTTAAAAATTTTGCATTTTTGAATTCATTCCCAACATAACACAATACAAAAGCCTTAACTGTTTTTTCTGTTTTACTTTTTGTCCCTAAATACCACAGTGATCTCAAAATAAATACAGAAATTTAAAATAGTGATTTTTGTTGCTGTAGTTTTTATCCCATTTAATTTTAATTTTAATTAGATTCTCTACTTGTTAATGGAATATAATCAGATTAGGTTCCTATCTCCCTCTAACTACAATGTACATGTAATTTTCTATGTGAGCAGGTCAACTCTTTTCATAGTAGCAAGAAGTTTTAAGACAGAGTTTCCATTTTTATGACTCTTTAATATATTATTTTATTATTCAAATAAAATATTATTCAGATAAATATTAACAACCAAGAGTGAATTAATTCACAAAAGGTTATAGTAGCAGCTCCTAATTGACAGCTTGTTTTAAGCAAAACATAATAAAAAGCAAACTAAGTTTTGTAAAATATATTTACAGAAATAGTATTTATTAGAGGGCTTTGTGTGTGTCAAACATTTTGAAAAATATAATGATGCATATTATCTGAGAAAATTAAAATGTGGCATATCACAAGCTATCCAAAACCCTCATAAAATCTTACATATTTTCCTTCCACAGTGACCACTTTTCTCTATATATTTTATGTTCTTTCTGTTTTTCTTCAAATGAGTTTGAGTAGCCAGGACTGTCCTGGAACTTCCTTTGTAGATGAGGCTGTTATGCACTCAGAGATTGACCAACCTCTGCCTCTGACATACTGTGACTAAAAGCATGAGACATTACACTTGGCTATTCCACATTTTGTTTATTTTTCTGACTTATGTAGTGACATGAGATATATGACATAATAGTTTTCAAAATCTTATGCAAAGTTAAATGAAAAGGTATATTTAATGTATTCAAATAATTAATAATAAAAATTCTTTAACATTCAAAACTACTTTCCCCCCAGAAATAAAGAATATAAATAAATAGCCAAACTTCTCTTTTCTAAATAATACCTTCATCAACAACACCAAGACAGTGAAAACACTGTCTTAATGATTTATTAATGATCCAGGACATAGCAAAATGCTTTGAAATCCTTAAAATCATTTCTGAATGCATAATGTACAGAAACATACTTTGTGTGTATGTGGAACAAACTTTCACCAGGTAGTTCTGGATTACCTGAAATTCACTTTAGACAAAGCTATCCTCAGATTCAGAGAGATCTGCCTACTTCTTTTTCCTGAATTATGGATCATGCCATGTCATTATAACCATGCCTTATCAGAAGCATGTACTTTTGTTTGATTAAGTGATATATGACAAAGATATATGGAGTATTTATATTAGATAAAAATGAAGTCAAATATTATATTTATAAATTGGTTATACCAATTATGAAATTTCAAGTAAAATAAAGAGATTGTAATCACCTTCAACATAAAACCCAAAATTCTTTCCTTAAAACCATCAACAAAACATGGGAATTACATTAACATATATCCTTCTTCATAAAAACTCGATATTAATACAAAAATCTTATAAAAATCTTTCAATTTATTTAAGATTAATGTAAAAAAATATCCTAAATACTAAATGCTGGGAACCCTATTCATTAGTTTACTGTTAGACATTTTGGTATAAGCAGTTCTAGTACAGTTGTTTATAGTATACTTCTCTGAGGAAAAAAATTAAAATAATCACTGTCTTTGTCATTTTTCCATTGCTATGTTAAGACATATCCAGAGGCTGAGAGATAGAGATACCATGCAAGTTTTATGTCAGCATTTATAATTCAAGATGCCATATCCAAATGGAGTGGTATCTTAAAGGATATTGGCTGAAGGAGTCCCACAGAACCACCCCAATTGTCTAAATAAGAGAGTTCTAAGCCTAATACAAAACTAAATACAATAAGAATAAATATCAAGTATAAAATTAAAATTAGAACCAGCAGAAACAATATCAAGCAAGAAACATATACTAAATGTTTTAACAATTATCCTATGCAAAGAAGCCAAAGTCTTGTATTAGAAATGGCTTGACTAAGGCATGAGAGGAAATAACTAAGACTATCTAGCCTCAACCTCTTTGAAGACCTAAGAAGGGAAATAATATTACTTGAGAAAACAAGAAATCCAATCACACAACTTTCAAAATGTGCAATAAATGACAAAGACAACTGGCCACCTGGGCAATCACCCAAAGTCTCATTTGCAAATTTGGAGCAACCAACTTTGGCTAAGGCCTAGAGTATCTGGCATAGCATTTTGAGAGGCAGGAAAATTTTAAAAACCATCTTACCCTGTCTTGACAAAGTTTGGCAGTATTTTTCTTTTATCCTTCTTGTCCTGTGCAGACACTGTGCATTTGGTCAGTGGTCAAAGCATGTGCAGTTCTTTGCCCAAAGGACAGTTTTACCAAGAAGAAAATAACCTCCAAGTGTAGTAAATTCAGTGTCCAATATTTTCTCAGGAATAGATTGGTGCTACCAGGAGCAATCATGTCTCATATCCACAAACCATAATTTACATATTCTACAGTTTTTTTAAGTGGTTGATATGCTTAATACACTTTTTATGTATCTAAAAAACCTGATTAGTAAAACTATAAGTATGACAAACATGTATGAATTTTGATTTATAATTCTTAAAGAGTAAGGCCTCATATTAGAATATTAAACAATTTTTAAACAAATTGTGCAGCAAATAAGGACAATGACCTCAAAACCTAAACAAAGTGTAAGTATTTTGATCAGAGGTATAAATGTATAGGGCAATATGATAAATTTATACTAAAATTGTACCAATATACAAAATGTCTTAAGCAGAGGTAGAAACATGTATGCATACAATGTAAAAAATAACTTTGCATAGGTGTAAAAAATCGTAAGCAGAAATGGGATCATATTTAATATAACACACATAATTTAAATTTGCATCAATATACCAGAGTCAATATCAATGTATATTGTCTATAAACTGTAGCTCACAAGTATTCACTCTATTACTCACTATTATTGTTCACACTGACCTACCTATTATCCCATCCAGTTTCCTTTTTTTTCCAAAGATACGTGAGCCTACATAATTCTCATCCAAACCCCAAACCCTACATAGTTATAATCATCCCCTAATTGATCATTATCTTCTAGAATTACTTCCAGCAATCATGGGTGATTTTCCTTCTATGAGATCCTATAAAACCAAAATGATAGTTAAGTTTCAAGATTACTGTCTGGTATAATTTCAAATAGTCTCCGAGTATTTGGTAGGATTTTTCTGAATTCTTATTTAAAGTTCTGACCAGAATATTCTAAGAAGGAGCACCATTTCATCTAGCCAATTTGGAATCATTTTTGGTAGCTTGTACCCAAAACCGATCTTAAATTATTGCCATTAGCATCATGACTTGATATCAACCAGATGGAATTGTTGTTGTGGGACCCCATCTTATTCCTGGAAACTTCAAAGGAAAATTTATTGCTCAGTGTGGAAAATTTAAACATTATTCATATAGACATATATTCAATGAAAAATACTATAAAGACAAAAAAGGTATGCAGAAAAGTAAAATTTTTCCTAAACTCTTTCTTCTTTCTGTCCCATACAGGATGGCTCCTGATATGAGACAAAACTCTGATTTTACTTTTAACAACACACTTGGATTTAGAGGTTAGCCATTGTCTCTTTCCTTAATATATATGTATGTATGTATGTATGTATATATATATATATATATATATATGTGTGTGTGTGTGTGTGTGTGTGTGTGTGTCTGTGTGTCTGTGTGTCTGTGTGTCTGTGTGTGTCTGTGTTGTGTGAGATCATAAATCAGGTTTCTCTTTGCTTGGTGAATCTTTCTAGATACTCATCTTTTCTTTTCAACAGCAATGCTATTGTTCCTTTGTCATTAGCGTTAAGAAAATTTCTAGGTTAATAAATCATTATGAAATCTATTTCTAGTGATATTTTTGTCCCTTTCTGTTTGTTTAGCATATCCTTCATAGTTCAATTTGATCTTTCTATAACTGCATGATCTGTAAGATTGTTTAGTGTACCTGTAATATACTTTATATTATAATAAGCAATAAAAAACTGTTCCATTTTGTAGAGAAATATGCTGGACCATTATCTGTCTTTATTTGTGGAGGTATACCCATGATGGCCATAACTTCTAATGAATGTGTGATTACTAAATCAAACCTTTCTGAGCTCAAAGCAATTGATCTTTGAAAGCCTGAACAAGTGTCAATGGTGTGGTGTACATATTTTAATTTTTCAAATTCTGCAAAGTGGAACACATTCATCAGTAAGATTTCATTTCTTTAAGTACCCATTAGGTTAATCCCTGCAGGTAGTAGTGTTTGGTTAAGAAAGAACAAGTAGGACATCTTTTTACAATCTCCTTATATTGTTGTCATCTAATAAAAAACTTTTTCCTTAAACCATTGCTATTGGCATGCTTTTGTTATATATAAAATTCTGAGGCCTTCAGCACATTTCCAAACAGTAATTGATCAATTTCTGTATTACCTTGTGATAGAGGATCTGAAAGACCCATATGTGATCAGATATTTGTTATGTATATGGGACAAAGTTTATTACTGATTGTATCTTGAACCTGAATGAATAATGAAGTAAACTCTGTATCATCTGGTATAAATTCCAAAGTTTCAATATTTGAAACAATGCATTCTGCCTATTGTGAATCAGTAACTTTATTGAGAGGTTCTTTAAAATCCCTTAATACCATGAGAATAGCTTATAACCCTGCCTTTTGAACAGAATTATAAGAGCTTTGATCCACCTTACATAAATGTTCTGATTTGTACAATGCAGAGAAGGATCCAAGTATGTCTTTTAATGAGCTTAAAATGAGCTTAAATGTATCACTTTTAGGATAATTGCTATATAACTCTCATAAAAAATAGCACAAGCTCTTTGCCAGGGTTCATTGTCTTCTCTTAATTTTTTTAATTTCATCAATATTAAAAAGCACTATAATCTCCCTGGGTCTATCCCTGCTAGTTGATGAAGTCTCAATTTTTCTTTTATAATTAATTCAGAGACATTTTCCACATAAATGTGTAATTTTTTACTCAGTTTATATGGTAAAAAGATCCATTCTTAGCTAATATTTTCTATCTAATTTAAAATTCCTGTAGCTTATTCTGGAGGACAATTTGACTAGTATGCAGCTAAGATTTGGAACTACCCGATCCACATGTCTCTTCTCTAATTTTTCTTCAAGCACAGTTAATTCTTTCTCAGCTTTAGCTGTTAATTTTCTGGGATATTTAAGTCTTTGTCACCATCTAAGGTTTTGCTTAAATGAATTATTAGATCAGGTATTATCCCAAAAGTGGGTCAGATTGGAAATATCTCCTAGCAATCTTTGAAAGTCATTAAGAGTCCACAATTGATCTCTCCTAATTTGAGCATTTTGTGTTCTAATGTTCTGTAACACCATTTTATAACTTAGATAATTTGTAGAAACTCCTCTTTGTATTTTTTCATGAACAAGTTGTCATCCTCATTTAGGCAAAACTTTCTTTACTTCTTCAATCATTCTTTCTAAAGTGTCTGAATTTGAATCAGATAGCAAAATGTCATCTGTTAATGTTAAATTACAGATTTAGGATTTTTTATGTGTTATTTCCAATGGCTGACTTACAAAATATTGGCACAGGGTGAGGCTGTTGAGCTTCCCTGTGGGCAGATAGTTACTTGTAGGCTGAGAATTATTATAATCAGGCACTATGAAGGCATATTTTTCTCAGTTCTTTTCTTGAAAGGGTATAGTGAAGAAATAAATCTTTTATATCAGTAACTATAAGAGGCCATCCTTTATGCAGTACGGTAGGAAAAGTAATTCCAGATTGCATAGGGCCTATAGGATCAATTGCCTTGTTGACAGCTCTTAGATCTGTCACCATTCTCCATTTTCCAAATTTCTTCTTAACAAAAAATATAGGAGAATTCAAAGGGCTGGTTGATTCTTCAATAGAATGAGCATCTAGTTGCTCCTGTACCAGCTGTTGTAAAGCCTACAGTTTCTTTTTTGTTAAAGCTCATTATTTAACCCATGTTGGTTTCTCAGTTAACCATTTTAAAGGTAGGTCCATTGGTACCTCTGAAGGTGTGCTAGTTGTTTTGTGTTCTTGTACAGTCTGAATGGCTGGTAACAGTTTTTTATAGTACCTTAAAATATTCTTCCCAGGAACATAATTTCTAAAACTATAGGAATGTTAATCTGGGTATTCCATTGTTGTAGCAGGTCAACACCCCATACATTCACTGCCATATTAACCACATATAGCCTCAGTCTTCCTCTCTGTTCTTTCAGCCCTATGCATTTAATGTATCTCATGGTTTGTTTTACTTGAGATGGGGTTCCAATTCCTGGTAATGAACATCTGCCTCTTGAAGAGGCCAATTCAGATGCCAAGATTCTGAATAATAGTCACATTCACACCCATTTCCAGTATTCCTCCAATTACAATGTTATCTATACACACTCTTGCTTTGGCCTTTATAGAAGACTGCCAAAATATATGTTTCCTATTTTCTATTGGAATTTTTGATTCATCCTTTAGGTTTAATCTGTCATCCGAAACAGTATGGTTTTCTATAGAAGGCACTGGATGTTTTTATTTTCCTGGTGAGGCATATCCTCCACAGTAAATGGGAATAACTGTACCATGTTTGACCTGAGGGCCTGTGGTAGTTCCCTGATGGTATCAAATTGCCTTGTTTTCACCTTGTTTGCCTTTTGTTTATCTACATTCATTAGTTCAGTGTAGGCCTTTGCCACATCTTTTACTTAATCCAGAAGTTTGAGATCTACTTTTGTCATTTCCCAGAGGACACATTATTTCTAGGAATGCCTTATATACAATTCCTTCTGAGATGTCCAAGTCTACCACAATTAAAACATTTGTCATTTTGATGTCTCCTCATACTTTAGGAAATTCCTTCTCCTAACCAAGCCTCAGTATTATAGTCAAATTTATCAACATTCATTGTATGCAGGATCCATTTATCCATTGGTGATAATCTGACCTTTAAAGGCCTAAGTATCTTTTTGTGTTCTAAGTCGACATTTTCAAAAGCCAAAGATTCAATAAGTACTCATTGAGCTTCTGGGTCTGTTACTCCTATTTGTACCATCATAGTTAGTCTTTGTAAAAAGTTGCCAAAGGATTCTCTTTGACAATATTTAACCCTAGCATATGATTTAATTCTTTTTCCTAGTTCTTGAATTCTGTCCCAAACATTGAAGGATGTTGTGTGGCATAGGGACAAGATGTATTCAGAGTAAAGAGCTTGATCTTGTGGTTCATAATAAGTGCCCTCAATAAGAATTTGATGTTTGGAAGCCTCAAACCCTTTTTGTTTCAAATCTTTTTAACACTGATTTTTGTAAATCCTGAATCTATTGACCTATCAATATATCTAATGATTTCATTGATGCATATAACTTCTGGTCCTCATTCTGCACATATAACTCAAAGGTATGAAATTATTCCATTAAGGATAACTTTTCATTCTTGGATATTATTCAGATGGTGTGAATAGTGCCTTCCTAGCAAGATATTCTATCTGCTAACTTATCATAAATTTTTAACAGATTTTGATTATAAAATCCAACAGTATAAATTATTTCAGATAATTTCTCAACACCCTTTGACTTTAATTTTATTTTGTCTCTAAAATTAATGCTATTCTTTTCAATGGTATTAAATTTTTCAGTTAACTTTTTATTTTTGATAGTATTAATCCTGTCAGCTAACTATTCATTATTAGTTTGAAAAGACTACATCATTTCTAAAAGTGCCTCATACATAACTCTGTTATCAAACCATTTTCTTGAGGATATAATATGAAAATCAAAGCCAAGTCAGAGTATCGAATAAATGAAATATCAGAAAATCATATGAGACTTATAGATACCATCCATAGTATAAGCAAAAAAATATTAAATTCCTGGATAGTGATAATGTCTACCATTTTATAACTTTCAAATTTATTGATTTATTTATTTATCAAATGTAATTACCTTTGTTATGAAATTTCAGTAAATTGTTGTAGGTGTAATAACATTTCTTGGTCGTGGTTGTGGCTATACGGCAGAGAGATGCAACTGGTTGGGGCCTGACTAGTCTTGCTTGTTTTGTTTTTGCTGCCTCCTTAAATATTGACATATATGCTTTGCTTGAAAATTTAAGAGCAATTAAATTGATTCTGTACATGGAGAGAGTTTGGTGGTGCCCAGAATATCAAGGAACACAGAGCTCGTTGTCCAGGAACACAAACCAGAAGCTGTGAAAGTTTCCATGTGGCAGGGAAAGTGGAGTGGGTGATAGGGGGAGGACTGTGTGCAAGCCTGGGAAATTGCCTAGGTGCTGCCTGGCAGGCCCACCAAACAGTTAGCTCTACTACAGCTTAGTAGGTAAAACAAATCTAGGCAGCAGGAGTTGGAGACCTTCTGGGCTGTTAGGCATGGAGTTGAGATTCATGTGCAGCACCAAATGCAAATGGATGCCATGAAATAGGGACACACTAGCTCAGAATTGAGTATAGTAAAGCATTCTTTATTTATGGGTATACTCACAAATCACAATCCTCTGCATGAGTGGGGAACAGGAACCAAATTCAGTAGCCAAGAGAGAGACATAAAGCCGTGTTTGCTTTATGTCAGCATTTATATTACAAGAAACCAAACCCAAGTGGGCTGGTATCTTAAAGGCAATTAGCTAACAGAGTTCTGACAGCAAAGAGAAGTGAATCCTGTTTTTGTGTTCATTATAGTAATCTGTACCTTTCTGTATGCGAGTTAATTCCGTTGATATTAAGTGACAGACCATTACATTCCCATCTCTATTTTATAATAAGAAAGTGGGAAGTTAGACATAACAGGTTAAAGGAACTGTCCTGTCCCTTTAAGAGACAAGCTCGACCCACTCACACCCCTATCCACTGAGGCAAGTAGATCTTTCCTTTCTCTTCCATCCTCAGTTCCTTTCTTTTCTGTCTCTCTCCCTTCTCCCATCTTCTCCCCTTCCCCCTCTCTCTGTTTCTCTCTCTCTGCCTCTTTCTCTGCTCTTCTCTCTTCTTCCCTTCCCCCCTTTTTTCTTTCCCCTCCGTAAACAACTAAATAAATACTCACCTTCTATTTATGGCATGTCTCTGTCTCTCACCTGCTGAGCAGCTCTCACCTGCCATGTGACTCCCTGCCTGGGACTACCTGTAGTCTTGTGCCCACTGCCACTGCTGCCACTCAGGGAATGGCACTGTTTTATATTTACCATAACATTGGTGCTTGTGACCCAGCCAAGCTCTCTCCACATTCCCTCCTGTCCACTGGTGCGCTGGCTGAGGAAATGTAGGACCCTGGGCTCTGGATCCACGTTTCATTACAACAGCTCTACATTCTATCTGCCTAAATGCCTACATCTACACACACCAGGGGCTTCAGTAGTGAGTTTTCCCTTTTCAGTCAGTCAACCACAGCTTTCACAGCTACAGTTGAGCCCTTTGGTGACATTCATCTCTGGTTGCTTCCCATAGCTAAAAACATAATCAGACAACCCAGGGTAGTCCACCCACACTAGCACTGCACATGCTATGTGGTCCATTAGTTTTGGGGTCCAGGGTCCCTCAGATTTTTCTTTCTCTTTTCTCTTCTTTTGGACCACTTAAAAATGGTCCCAGTCATGAGAGAACACTCTGGCTTCCAAGTCACCCAGAACATAGATAGTCAGGTTTTAACAACTCGCCTGTAGAGAAGAGACATCTTTCTATAGGCCCTGTGGTGTTCATTTACTGTTTTTGCAGGTTTTCACATTTTCACCTATGGTATAAACCCTCAAACTATTATCTACCCACCTGTGAATGCTCTGCCAGTGTCCCGCCAGCTCCACTTTTCATCAGACTATCCCTGCCACAGCTACTGCTGGTCCAACAGAAACTGGCAAGATTAGTCAGAGCTGTGAGGCAGCTCTTTTCAAATCCAGCCTTTGTTTCCCACTGTGGCTTGTGGTGCAGTGGCTTGGTGACAGGGCAGATCATGCTTCTATGTCTCTCTTGTTATTATGTTTAAAACTCCCTTGGCTTAAAAAAATGTGGTGTCTATACTACATGTGGCAACTGCCATTTTAACTGAGGTCAGGTGACCTTACCACTATCTTAACTGAGAGCCAAGTGACTTCACAAACATCTTAACAAATGGTCAGGTCAGGTGACCAAATCCTGCCATGTTTACTGAGGTATTCGCTGCCTGGTTCCCCGGTATGGACTCCGTTGCATGTGTGTTTTGTGTAGTGGCATGCCTTTAGTAGGACCCACCAAAGCATCCACTTTGTCCAATTCCTATTAAGTGTGTGTGTGCATACATGTAACTTAAATACACCTATACTTACTGTTAAATGTTATAATTTTCTGTTCATTTTATCTCGTTCTAGAAGAGAAAACAAGTCTCATGTTATAAATTGGTATGTACTTTTATGTCTCTTAACCAAACTCTGCCTAGCTGCTCAGGTCAAGGTAGGCTTGTCTTTCTACAGATTTCCTAGCCCACAGGATGTTCTGGAGCCTGAAAGGCCCTGCAGTAAACAGCAAAAGAAAAACACAACCCTCAGCGACCATGGAGGACCCTGAGGAGTAGCTATAGGTGCCAACGAATTAAGTTCTCCATCATTTTTAATCAATAATGCAAGTAAAATTCTATTGTTCTTAAAGATCTCTGATGCTGTTTGACAGCTGACAGGTTTTGTCGTTTAAAAGGACAGTCTCACCAAACAAATTTCAACAAGTACAAGTTATCCAATCTCTCTCATGCTGCCTTCCATAGTCTTAAAATACTTTTCATTGTGCAAAAACATTTGTCACAGTCATTCTGGCATAAATATGATACGGTTTATACAATGTATATGTCCAAAACTTATGTTTTCACAAACTGAAAGAATTCTTGTGAGTTCCAGGGAGCCAAATTGAAGGATGCACCTTAAACACGTCAGATACACCCCTCTCAATTCCATGGTCCTAATTTTTTCCCTAAAATTAACTTTGTCCTCTGTTCTGCCAATACCTTAAACAGGTGTATAAGACACCAGACATTTCCATACCACAAACACTGAACAGGAGCAAAAAGACCAGCTATGCCAGGATGTGACCACCCCCAGCTTTCTCAGGTTCCTCCCAAGAAAATGCCCACAAATAAGCAGGGAACAGTCTTGAGAATCCAACATCCCAATTCCTTTAACCTGTTTTGCCTAACCTACTTCCTTTTTATTATAAAAAAGTGATGGGACTGTAATGGTCTGTCTTGTCCCATTAAGAGACAATCCCTGTCCAGTCCCTCCCCTGTCTGCTGAGGCAAGCAGATGTTCCTTCCACGTCCAGCCTGAGTTCCTTTCCTTTCTGTCTCTTTCCAGAAGAGGAAGCTTCTGCCTCTCTCCTTTCTCCCAACTTCTCCCCTTATCTCTTTCACTTTTTCTCTCTCTCTTTCTCTCTACCTCTCCCTGTTCTTTTTCCTTTCCCCTTCTCCCCTTTCCCATTTCCTTCAATAATCCACTAAATAAATACCCACTTTCTCTTCATGGTGAATCTCTCTCACCCACTGAGTGACTCTCATCTGTCACATGGCTCCCTGCCTGGCATCAGCTCCCTTCATGATCTCGTGCCCATTTCCCATGGCTGCTACTTGAGGACCTGCAGCATTTTATTTTTACCATAACAGTAATTATAATTATAGTCGTCAACTTGATCAGAGACCGAAGAAGTAAATAATATTACCTGATGGAGCAGGAAGTGCAAGCAAGTGGCTTTGAAAGGATGTGAGAAATAATAGAAATGTTTGGCTACCTGGAATATTACCCAAGGTTTCTCTGTAGCATCCAGCCATCCATATTTAGCCTAATGGCCTAGCATATCTGACAGACATTTCTGTGAAGGGCTGTTCTACTTTGTCTTGATGAAGTTTGGCAGTCACTCCCTTTTGGGTCCTGCTGGTCAAATTTGGACAAGCATACTGTTAGCTGTCAAGTAAAGAAAAGTTTCTTACCCTGCTTCTCCCCTCCTACTCAACCCTTTCCCAAGGTCCCATGCTCTCAATACTCCAATGATATTGTCTTTTTCTACTTTCCATGTGAATTGAATCTATGTATGTCTCTCTTAGGGTCCTCATTGTTGTCTGGGTTCTCTGGGATTGTAATTTTTAGGCTGGTTTTCTTTGCTTTATGTTTAAAAACCACTTATGAGTGGTTAATTGTCTTTCTGAGTCTGGGTTACCTCATTCAAAATGATGTTTTCTAGATCCAGCCATTTGCTTGCAAAATTCAAGATGTCATTATTTTTTTCTGCTGTGTAGCACTACATGTGTAAATGTACCACATTTTCCTTATCCATTCTTCAGTTGAGGAGCATTTAGATTGTTTCCAGATTCTGGCTATGACAAAAATGCTGCTATGAACATAGTTGAGCACAGATCCTTGTGGCATGATTGAGCATCCTTTGGATATATACCCAAAAGTGGTATTACGGGGTCTTGAGGAAGGTTGTTTCCTAATTTTCTGAGAAAACCCCATACTGACATCCAAAGGGGCTATTCCAGCTTGTATTCCCACCAGCAATCCAAGAATGTCCTCTTTACTCCACAACCTCTCCAGCATAAGCTTTCATCAGGATGTTGAGCATTTCCTTAAGTGTCTTTCAGCCATTTTAAATTCCTCTATTGAGAGTTCTCTGTTTAGGTCTGTACTCCAATTTTTGGATTATTTGTTCTATTGATGCCCAATTCCTTGAGTTCTTTGTATATTTTGGAGATCACACTTCTGTCAGATGTGGGGTTAGTGTAGAATTTTTCCCTTTCCCTAGGCTGTTGTTTTGTCTTGTTGACTGTATCCTTTGAATTACAGAAGCCTTTCAGTTTCAGGAGTTCCCATTTATCAATTGTTTCTCAGTGTCTGTGCTGCTGGGGTTATATTTAGGAAGTAGTCTCTTGTGCCAATGAGTTCAAGTGTACCTCCTACTTTCTCTTCAATGAGGTTCAGTGTAACTAGCTTTATGTTGAGATTTTTAATCCATTTGGACTTGAGTTCTGTGCATGTTGATAGATATGGATCTACTTTCATTCTTCTACATGTTTATATCCAGTTTTGCCAGCACCATTTGTTAAATATGCTTCATTTTTTCCATTGCATATTTTTCTCTTCTTTGTCAAATTCAAGTGTTCAAAGGTGTGTGGATTAATATCTGGGACTTTGATTATGTTCCATTGGTCCTCCTGCCTGTTTTTATGCCAATACCAGGTTGTTTTCAGTACTGTAGCTCTGTTCTAGTAGAGTTTGAAGTCAAGGATTGTAATAACTCCAGATGTTCTTTTATTGCACAGGATTCTTCTGGCTATCCTGAGTGTTTTGCTTTTCCATATGAATTTCAGTACCTTCTTTTGAGGTCTGTGAAGAATTTTGCTGGGATTTTGATGGAATTGCACTGAATCTGTAGATTGCTTCTGGTAAGATTGCCATTTTTACTATGTTAATTCTACCTACCCAAAAGCACGGGGGATCTTTCTGTAGGAAAAATGGTTGCTAGTTGGTTTCCAGCTGCCTGGCTATACTTAGACCTGAAATCATCACACAGAAACTATATTAATTAAATCACTGCTTTCCCCATTAGCTCTAAGTTCTTATTGGCTAACTCTTACACCTTAATTTAACCCATTTCTATGAATCTGTGTATTGCTTAGTGACAGTGGCTTACCAGCAAAATTTCACCATGTCTATCTCCAATAGTGGCTCCATGACATCTGACTAGGTCATTCTTTCTCCCAGCATGCAGCCTAGCTTTCCCTGCCTACTTACATTCTGTCTCACTATAGGTACAAAGCAGTTTCTTTATTCATTAACAGTAATCACAGCACACACAGGGGACTCCCACATTAACTCCCCTTTTCTTTTTAAATAAAAGGAAGTTTTTAACTTTGACATAGTAAAATTACATATTAACAAAACAGTTATCAAACAAGAATTACA
>PVIU01027536.1:0-20335 GCA_004026605.1 Ondatra zibethicus | reverse complement strand
GGATGAAATTTCTATAATGGTAATCAAGATAATCATCAATGTGACTATGGTACAAGGCTAGTTCTGGCACCCTCTCCTCTGCTGCCTGAATACCTAGCTGGGGACATGCCCGTGGACACCTGGAATCCCCAGGGCCAAGTATCTTGCCAACCCTAAAATGATTCTCTTAATGTAGATATCTTATTCCCTTCTCCAATGTCCACCTTTCTTCCATCTTCACCCTCCCACAGTTCGCGAACCTAGAGAAGCTAAGTAATAAGGTGAACCCAAAGAAAAACATATATAGATCCTCTTGGAAATTGGAAGCAGACAAGAGTTGGGAGCCAGGCAAAAGTTGGGAGCATGGGGGTGGGGGTGGGTGGTGGGAAGGGGAGAGGGGAGAGAGAAGGGAGAAGGGGAGGTTTGGGGAGGGCTTGGGGGAGCGGGATGGTTGAGATGGAGGAAGGGCAGATATGGGAGCAGGGAAGATGATATCTTAATTAAGGGAGGCATTGTGGGGTTGGCAAGAGGCTTGACTCTAGAGGGGTTCCCAGGTGTCCAGAGATGTCCCCAGCTAGGACCCTAGGCAGTGGAGGAGAGGGTGCCTGAACTGGCCTTGTCCCGTAGTCAGACTGATGACTATCTTGAATATCACCATAGAACCTTTGTCCAGCGATGGATGGAGTTAGAGACAGAGACCCACATGGGAGCACTGGACTGAGCTCTCAAGGTCTAGTTGAAGAGTGGAAGGAGGGAATATATGAGCAAGGTAGTCAGGACCATGAGGGGTTGGTCCACTCACTGAGAAAGTGTGCCTGAACTAATGGGAGCTCGCCAAATATAGCTGGACTGGGTCTCAACAAGCATGGGATCAAACTGAACCCTCTGAATGTGGCTCACAATTGAGGCAGACTGAGAAGCTAACGATAATGGCACTGCGATTTGTCTCTACTGCATGTACTGGCTTTTTGGGATCTTATTCTATTTGGATGCATACCTTCCTAAGCCTGAATGGAGGGGGGAAGGCCTTGGACTTCACATAGGGTGTGGTACCCTGCCCCCTTTAGGACTGGAGGGGCAGTGGGAGGAGGGGAGAAAGTGGAAATTTTGAATGGTATTATTTATAAAATAATAAAAAATTATTAGAAAAATATTTAACAATAATTTCCATCTGTGAATCATAAGACCTACAATAATGTCTAGTAGGGTATGCCCACTGGTATAGTGGCACAAATGTTATAAGTAACCATTTTCTGATTGGATTTAAATCCTTTTTCAGCTGGATTCTTTAATTCCTCTTCAAGAATGTGCAGTGCATGAGTCAGCCAAGAACTTGAAAAGGGTTCATACATGTTTGGGGATTTCTTTGATTTTCTCTATCTCTCTACTTTTCTTTTAAATTTTCAGCTTCTTTAGTAGTCTTTGATTTCCTCTTGGGTGCTTCAAGTTTAAAAGATTATGATTATCTACTTGAATTATAGATAATTCATTCATGTTACCTCAGTGTGCGTAGAGAAAAATAAATTCCTAATAGTAAATTTACATGTTAACCTGGCTGGCTGGCTACACTATCCAACTGCTCAATCAAGTACACTAGTAGGGCTTGCTGTGGAGGTAGTATGTAAATGTGGTTAGTATCTACTAGTTCTACTTAATCTCATACATGAGATTATTCTCTGTACTATGGGTAAGCTTCATTTGATCAGTTGAAAAGCTTTCAGAATAAACAGGTTTCCATAAGCAAGACATTCTGCCTTAAAAGAAGCATTAACTCCTGACTGGAGGTTTTCAAGCTTGCAAGATCCCATGATCATGTGACTCAGCTCTTTAAAGATATTACAAGTATTTTTCTCTGAATTTATAAAATTATTTTTATATGATTTAGATGATAATATAATAGTGTGTAAATCTGTGTGTGTGTGTGTGTGTGTGTGTGTGTGTGTGTGTGTGTGTGTGTGTCACAGCCATATCTGATGGGACTGGCAAAAGTCATAAGGCCAGCAAAGCTGCTTGACAAAGATCCAGCCAAGCTGAGTCCCATCATGGCTGCCTTGCCACCTTTGGTTTTCACCTCCACCTTTTGCGTACTTGGAGACTTTTAATATCTCAACAATTTAGGGATATTGGATTGATAGAAAGTTTCTTATGAATCATTTATGCCTTCTTCCAGGAATGCTGCTTCTAAGCTTCTCCAGGACAGTCTTGAACATACTACCTCTCCCATTTTTAGGGAGATATTTGTATCTACTTGAAGGTGTTCCTTATGACTTAGAGGTTGTGACACACATAAAGAAGCCAGATGTCTCCTTATGAGGCTATGAGACATTCTTGAAATATCTGTCCCTGTGCTTACACAGGAACTAGACAATCAAAACAAAGTAAACTCAAAAAGATCAATAGGATTTGGTGGGCTAGAGGAGTTGGCTCCAGATCAGATTGCCAGCCTCTTCCCACTATACACTCAGGCAATTACATGGCATATATAGCAACAAAGCTGGACTAGCTGAAGTTACCTCTGCCCTACACAGAGACTTATACTGATGAACAAAGTATGGAGTGGAAAGATGATAAAAGAATAAGATGTGAGGACCTCTTTTTCTTAGAAAAGTTAGCTCATGCAGGGCCACTGTGGTGTCGTATGGCCGAAGAACAAAAGAATGCCAGGGTTAGACTTATAGACAAATTCAATAAAGATGTAAAGTATAAGCATTACATTATGGCAAAATTTGAATAATAACTACAGAAGCTTTGGCCTGAGGGTTTTTCATGGCACTCTGACCATTACGAGTTAGGCAGTATTCCCAGGCTTGCTTGGAAATTTTGTTTTGGTCTAGCATTCTTTAAGGAACCCGAGCTACCCAAATGGGAAAAGACTGTCATATGCTTCTAGATTCTTAAAAATTAGGCTATGGGGTTTATGACATAAATAATGTCAAAAGTTGAGGGAAATAATTAGAAAAGGTAACTGTTTTATCAATGATGACCAAATGATGTACAAGAGGAAATGATTTTAGGTATAAATAAGCCTGTGTGAGATAAAGGTTGTCAGAGTAGGATAAGCCATGTCGAAATGTGCTTCCTCTTGTCCATCTCTCCTAAAACCAAACTAAGGAGTGTCCCATGTCTGATTCCTCCCATAGCCACTCTTGGAGCCATCCATCTTCAGTCCCTGCCCTCATCTGGAGCTGGACTCTTGCATATGTGTGCGCATGTGCGTGTGTGTGTGTGTGTGTGTGTGTGTGTGTGTGTGTGTGTTGGTTCTCTCTCCTAAGGACACTGTTAGACATACCATATGATTTTTATCTCTTAACACTCTCCTTTCTTTCAAAAACTTAATCTCAATTTTTGTCTACTTTTGTATTTCTTTATGCCATAAATGTGTGTGTGTGTGAGTGTGTGTGTGTGTGTGTGCATTTTCTAGAGTATTGAGTTTTAACTGTGTGGTTCTTTGTGACATCTAACATATGTTTTAAGTTTAAATTACAGTTATCTATAAAATAAAATTGTCTATAACCTGTAAGTTTCACTTGCTCTAGCACAGAACTTAGTAGAATTCTGGGGGCTCTTGTTCATGTAAATAACAAGTCATAGGTTATAGACTTCTATAAATATACGTGATTGCTCCAACTTCACAGGATGTGCTTCATCACATATACATGGAGGTACATAGGCAGGAAGTACATCAGGAGGTATGCTTGCCCCTAATTGGATGAAGGTGAAGTATGTAGTCTTCTGGGTTTTGACTATATAAGTCCCTGGCTAAAGTAATTTAGGGTCATACTCTGGGAATTCCAGGTATGGACCTGGCCAATAGCCATTGTCCTGGCCAGTATTTAATAAAACTTGCTTCAAATTGTCTCATACTTGTGGTAGTGGTCTTATTCTTGTCTGGTGGGGTTAACAGGTTAACTGGAGATAAGCTATCCTGGTGTTTCAAAAAGAATGTGCTTAGGCTAGTAATCCTCTTCTCAGCAATGTCTAAGTGGGCCATTTCTAACATGCAACATAGTACTTGTCTATATTTGCTTATTATTTTCATTAAGACTTTTAACATTGAAGTTCATGTTAAAATTTGTAACTTTTGCTTCTTATGTCAATGCTTGCAAATTTTTATAATGAAGTGCATACCAATAAACTGTTGTCAATAAGTTAGTATGCTTTTCTCTTTTAAAACATCTCTTGATATGTTTGTTTAATTTTTTTTCTCTTTAATAGAATTTAAGTGGTACTTTCCTGTAAAATATCTGGATCAGGTTTTTCTTTGACCAAGGATTGACCACAGCTTTAAATTTAAAAATGGTTGCCATTTGTATTTCTGTTGTTTTAACCTTTCCTACAGAGATGTGAACAAGGGTTTATTCACCCTAACTAGAGTGAGGAGTTACAAACAGGAGCACAGTTGTGCCCAAACAGCACAGGAATGAAAGGTCCCACCCCAGTGTGGGTGATGACTTCCACACTGTTGTACAGATGAAACCTTGTCAGTTAATTTTCCACCTTCTTTATTCTCTACAATCTTCCCCCAACCATGTACATCTGAGGTACAATTATGTGCAACTGGGAAGTGGGGTGCAGGAAGGAGTGAGTGCTGGGGTCTTACGGGAGGATCTCATGACTTTCCCCACCCTTTTCTATATGGAATCTCAACTGGTCCAGTGTTTTGAGGGTCTCACAGGTAATCAGAGCTCTTCCAATTCAGATGGCAATGGTTGTCAGGCTAGGAGTACAGCATTCCACAACAATTTTCATTTCTTTTTCAGTGCTAGTAATTTTTAAATTTATTCTTCATAATTTATTGGCATGAATGTTGTCATACTACTTCTTTATAGGCAGTCTAATATCTGATATAGTTCTAGCTACGTATTTAATACTTAAATATTAATTTAATTTTCATTGTCAAGTTTATGGAATTTAAAAATCACTATGGGAATACACCTGTGGGTGAGTCTATGATAATGTTTCAAAAAGGGTTAACAGAACAGAGAAGACCTACCATGAATGGGGTGGCATAATTCCATGGGATGGAGACCCAGACTTAGAAAGAGGGAGAAAGCTAGCTGAGCACCAGTTCATCTTTCCCTGCTTCCTGACTGGATGAAATGTGCCTGTTGCCTTCTACTTCTGTCACCATGTGGAAATTTTGGAGCTTTGGATTAGAAATGGTCTTGAATAATGTAAGCACAATTTAGTGGGATAAAAAATGCAAGCGGTGGAGTCTGGCTCACAAGGTTTTAGAGGTGACAAGAACTCTATTGGGATCTATGTTAGGGACCATTCACGTTATATTCTTGTAAAGAATGTGGGATATTTTCTGACCATGGCCTGAGAACTTGAATGATACTGAATTTAACGAAAAATAATGGGCTAATACTTTTGCCAGAAGACATTTCAAGATAGGAGCATTCAGGCCGTGGAATGGCTACTGCTCACTGCTCTTATCCAGGTCTATAATAAGATAACAACAGCTAAGTAAAAAGATGTGCAGAAGTGCCATTTAGTGGGGGAAAGAATGAGTTTGAAGTTAAAGGGGAGGAGGCTGAGAAATAACTGTAAATGTTACAGGGATTAGTCATGCCAAAGAGAAATCTCTTGCTCTGACCTGGGACACTAAGGACTGTTCCCTGAGGGCAAGATCTCAGTAATCAAAGGCTCCAGCTTGTAAAAATGCAAATTTATTTGAAAGATCCTAACCAGGAACAACTACTTAGGGGAAAATATTTCACCAGCATCAACATCTGTGGGTAGAGGGAGGGAGTGTCAGTGGATGGGTGGTGGTGGTGATACAATATGGTCTAAATGGGCCAGGTTATATCTTCAGCCTGTAGTACAATTTGTCAGCATTTTCCATGTGGCATTGCCCTTGCAGTGCTACAAGAAGACTTGTTCCAGTGTTCCAGTCTGTGACTGGTCACAGTCCCTGCAAGTGTTAATCCCACAGACATGTGGAGAAAGACCACCAACCCAAACCATCATGGCCAAATTAAAGCAAGCTCTATGCATAAACATGGGCTTTCTCCCCCTAAGGCAAGCTTTAAGGTATCCACCCTGGAGAAATGAGGTTTTTATAGCTCAAAAACAGGGGGCTTCCAAATGCAGGGTTTGGAGGCAAATAAGAGGGGTTACAGAAGCTGAACATAAGTATAACAAGTTGGTCAAAGAAGCCTCCTGAAACAAAGACATTGATATGAGGTAGTCATAACAACTCTCTAAAGCAAAAGAATAGTTGTGGCTTCCTGGAATAGATGGTGCAGAATCATTTGTAGTCAAAGTTACATGTGGGGCACAGCTTAATTCTTATAAAACACAGATTTATTCATAAACAGGAACAAGCCTAGTTTGACGTTGTTGTAAGATGGCTTTTAAGCCCAAGATGGAGACAGGCTGGTTTATCACAAGGAGGTTCTGAGAGCCCATTTATTTGGCTCTGACAGTGAAATCTAAGTTTAAATGGAGACTTAAGGATGTTGGAGATGTCAAGACCACAGGATATTGATTGAGGAAACTTATGGGCACAGAGTGGACCTGGGTCAAGGTAGAGGATATATGTACTATAGACAGTAGAGGTGGAGATGTGGGGCTACCCAAGCCCTTTGGATCCCAGATGATTCTTTCATGAACCCCAGAGGGCAGACACTGAGTTGCAAGAGTTGCTCTTCTCTCTTCTGGCCTTAGACTTGTTTTGTCCTCACCGTTTCCAGCTATGTCTTTTCCCTCCCTTCTAATGTGGGACTGTTTACTCTGTAGCACTCTACATTCGAAATTTGCAGCTTGTGCTTTATTTTATAGGCGCTCACAGTTGAGAGAGTGCCTTGAGACTTTGTGCTTCTCTACAGTGTTGGCACTGTTTAAGACAATGAGTACTTTTAGAGAAAAATTAAAGGTACTTTGCATTCTGAGATGAAAAGGAAACTTTAGAGGATGGCAATAATTTGAAGGAATGTGTTTGAGTGTCAAAGGTGGAATTGTGGCGGTTGATTTTCATTGTTGACTCAATAGGATTTAGAATCATGATGTGAACACATCTTTGGGTGTTTCTGTCATGATGTTTACAGAAGAGTTTAACAGAGCAGGGAAAACCCTCCCCAAATATGAGTGGCACCATCCTACTGTGGTGTGGGACAATGGTCTGTATTCTGTCAATTATATTTTAAATAAACACTGATTGGCCAGTAGCCAGGCAGGAAGTATAGGCAGGACAACCAGACAGGAAGTAGAGGCAGGTCAATGAGAACAGGAGCATTCTGGGAAGAATAAAGTCCCATTTCTGCAGTCCTGACCCAGCCACAGAGCAAGCAAGATGTGACTGCCTCACTGAAAAAGGTACTGAGCCACGTGGCTAACATAGGCAAGAATAATGGGCTAATATAAGTTATAAGAGTTAAAAAGTAGCCTGAGCTAATGGGCCAATCAGTTTATAATTAATGTAGACATCTGTGTGATTTCTTTGGGACTTAATGACTGTGGGAATCGGGCAGGACAGAAACCTCAGACAACACTACTGTCCCAATAGGATTGAAAAGCACAGTTGGGTATCAGTTTTTATTTCTTTCTTTCTTTTTAAATTAAATTTATTCATTTATTTTATATCCAGACCACAGTTCCCCCTCCTTCCTCTGCTCCCATTTTCTCTCCCCACCCATCCCCCAATCCACTCTTCCTCTGTTTTTGTTCAGAAAGGGCAGGTCTCTCATGGTTGTCAACAAAGCATGGCATATCAAGTTGAGATAGGATTAAGCTCCTCCCCTTGTGTTAAGGCTGGGCGAGGCAACCTAGTATGAGAATAGGTTCCTGGAAGCCACCCAAAGCATTAGGGACAGGTCCTACTTCCACCACTGGGAGCCTCATAATTAGATCAAGCTACACAACTGTTACACATATGTAGAAGGCCTAGGCTGGTCCATGCAGGCTCCCTAGCTGTTGCTCCAGAGTCTGTGAACTCTTATGAGTGCAAGTTAGTTGTTTCTGTAGGCTCCCTTGTGATGGCCTTGAGCCCCTGGCTTGTACAATCCTTTCTCCCGCTCTTCAGTAGGATTCCCTGAGCTCTACCCAGTGCTTGGCTGTGGATCTCTGCATCTGTTTCCATCAGTCACTGGATGAAGGCTCTCTGATGACAACTGGGGTAGTTAACAATCTGATTACAGGAGATGGTCAGTTCAGGCATCCTCTCTGCTATTGCTAGGAATCTTAGCATCCATGTGGATTTGTGGGAGTTTCCCTTATACCACGTTACTACCTGACTTCAAAATGCTTCCCCCATCAAGACATCTCTTTCATTACTCTCCCCTCCATCCATCCCCCAGTCCAGCTTTCATTTCTGATTCATAAGTACAGATGAGTGTGACCAGCTGCCTCACGGGTCTGTTTCTACTCTTCATGACGAGTGTATCAACTGCGTCCTTCCTTGGGTTGCCTCTGTTGGATGTTTGTCGCATCAAGGAGAAAATGCACTAATACAGATACTTAACATTTCTTAAATGTAATTTTATTATTTTTGGTGACGGTCACATAGTAGAGTCAATCTCTCTCTCCCACTTCCCCCTTCATTCCCTTCCTCTCTCCTGCCCTCATGTTGTGAATTAATTGTGTTGGTCTTCTGAGGTCTGCCTGTCTATACTGATAATCTTCATTGTGTTTTGCTCCCTGTCCTATTACTTATTGATTTAATTATGCCTTTATTCCAATTTAGTTGATATTTCTTCTGATGTTATTTTTAATATGTTAAAATTATTCTTCTAATTCTACATCTTTTAGTCTTTATTTATTTCTAACACCAGGATTTAGGACCTCAAATGTATTGTAAGTACTACTTTTGCTGTAGTATCTCATATTTAAACATGAAGTATTTTTGCTTTGTTTTTGTTAAGGACTTTCAAATTTCCATTAAAATCTTGTGTCTGATCTTTGAGTTATTTAGAAGTGTTTTATTTTGCAATCTCAATTGTTTTCTTTTACTTGTTGATTTTCATGAGTGCCTTCTTTTGACTTAACAATGGGTACTTTTTTTATTGCTACCAATTCTCTGAAGTTTGTTGTTAATGACTTAGTACACTGAGAATGTTAGTAAATGCTCCATGTAAATTTAAATAAAAACTGCCTAGTGTAGTTATTATTGGAGGTTTTGTGGACAGCCAATATCCAGCACATTGTCTTCTATACAAGAAGTTTGGTAGCTTTAGGAGGTTGATCCAAAAGTCAGTGGATGGTTTTGGAATTGTTTATTACTAATCAAAATATCTAGAGAATGAAATTTATATCTACAGGCAAATATCTTAATACCAAACCAAAAATTTAGGCAGAATCAGCCATCTACGCTCAGAGAATAATATTCTAGGGTGGTCTACTGTTAGTCATGAATGTAATGGTCAAATTGTTTAGTAGACTTTATATCAGATTGCGTGGTCCCCGCTAGAAGTTTGGCTCTATGAGAAAAAGAACAAGGATGTTCTGGTAATTTGCATGGTGAATTTTCCTTCTATGGTGAAAACTATTGACTCCCCTGGCAAAGAGCACAAGGTTCAGAAGACTTACTGTTACTCAGATGGCCACCGCCACACCAAAGGATAACTTCCTGTGTTTTCCTCAGTGTCTCCTGTTTATTCATTAGATGACCCTTGTTAACCACAGTGATCAAGTATTTAAAATATTCATTTCATGCTCACTCGGCCAGATATATAAAATACGTCTGTAATTTTTAAATGTATATGTACAGAACACTGTGTTGTCCAAAAAGTGGTCACCCTTTTACTTACAGATTTTCTTATTTATTTATGAAATACCTGCTTTCTTCTCAGAAATAATACCTTCAGTTGTGTTTTTCTGACTTAGCTGGCCTATTAATTTCCTTTCATTTTAGTTCTCTTTATTAATAACAATATTTTACATTCTACATTTTCTCCTGAGTCCAGTTTTTGCCTTGACTCACATTTTTGTGGTTTTCCTACTTTATTTTGGTCTGAAACATATTTCAGAGGAGAAATAAGGTTAAAATGAACACAGATCTCTAAGGCAAAAAAAAAAAGTTGTTGTAGTGACAACAGACAGTGGAGAATTAGAATGGGGACATCACCTCCTTCCACGAATCTAGGTGACAATAGGGGAGCAGGAGGATCCCGGCCGGCTGTATTGATAGCACACTGTTTCGTTGCTTCTTTCTCCCCAGTTTACTTGACTGCACTCTCTTCCTGGAGCCCTCGGTAGTGCAGTTGCTTATCCCTGCATGACAACTCAATTCTGTCTGCCCTTCAGAACTCTTCGTCCACCCTCTGGGCTCAACAGCACCAAACAAGACGGGGCCATGTGAAGAAGGTTAGTGCATGGGAATACAATTTTGATTTAAGTAACGTTTTCCCCCTTTATTAGCCTGTCACTAGGAATGATGGCTCTATTTGTTGGATAATGACAAAAGATGACAAATGATAGAGGTGGTTCTAACTCTTTCTGTACCTAAAAGAGGAAAAATGGCAACTTTGATAAGACGGAGAGTGGCAGGGAGTGCTGGACTCCCATGAGGTGTCTTCTGGTGAGGTGGACTCTCAACATCAAGTTACTTTTTATAGTTTTTGTGACCACTCGTCTTGGAGAGTCAAATATATTTAAACATATTTTAAACAACATAATATTTTTATGTTAATTCTTGCTAAATTCAATAATAAGACCCCAAGATAGCATAAATCAGACAGAAAACCCTCAAAGTCATGGAGAAATATGCTGAATAACAAGGGTTGGTCAGGTTCTGGGGAAGCAACATAGTCACGGCTCTCTCGCCTCTTCCTGGTGTCTCGTCATCTATTCCAGGTTTATTGTGTGAAAACTGGCAGCAGAGAAATGCCCATGGGCACGGAAACAAACAAATCTTCAACACAATATTTCTCTTCCTAGTGAAAGATCAAGAGAAAAGAAACTAGAAAGAAGGGAAAGTTTTATGTAGTCACTGCCCAGTTTCAGCCAAGCCAGAACAGGCTCAACAATGTCCTCTGACGCTGAAGAGAGGCAACCATCACCCGATGGGTTAGGCTGGGGAGGCCAGGGTGGGTGCCCAGATTTTCCTAAGAAGGAAACCCTGATTTTTTCAAGTGATGAAGCTGAAGAAGCCCACCAACATTCCTTTCTGTGCACAGCCATCTTTCATGAATGAGGGAAGCCTAGCTCATTCTTAGGTGAAGGGAAAGCTAAGAGAATTTGCTGCAAGTAGATATACTCTCCTCATGAATTTTTTGCCAAAATAATTTCTAAAGAGAAAAAAGTGTTAGAAGAAGCAACTGTCTGTAGTGTGGTGTTTTGTCTTTTACTCTTTGGCTTTTTGGACTTTTGGGGGAGGGCGGGGGCTCGCCACCCAGCTCCCAAATAAATCACACACAGAAGAGGCTTATTCTTAGTTATGAGTGCCCAACCTTAGTTTGTTTTGTTTCTTGCCAGTTTTTCTCAACTTAAATTATCTCACCTATCTTTGGCCTCGGGGCTTTTACCTTTCTTTATTCCTGTATACCTTTCCTTTCCTTCTTACTCCATGTCTGGCTGTGTAGCTGGGCAGCTGGGTGGCTGGCCCTTGAAGTCCTCCTCCTTCCTTTCTTGTTCCCAGGTCTTCTTTCCCAGATTTCTCCTTCTGTTTATCATCTCTGTCTACCAGCCCCACCTATTTCTCTCTCCTGCCTCACTATTGGCTGTTCAGCTCTTTATTAGACCATCAAGTGTTTTAGACAAACACAATGATGTGCAGCTTCACAGAGTTAAACAAAGGCAACATAAACAAAAGTAACACTCCTTAAAAGAATATTCTACAATATCTGTGAACATTAGGAAGACAGAAGCAAATATGTTGGGTTTCCTTTGCAAACTTCAAAATCGTATTTCAACACTGAGGCAGAAATTATAATAGTACTGATGTGATTCAAACATGCAGAGAAGAAATATTTAAGATATTATCTATAAGAGAGGGTCTATGAACATACAATTATAAAACTTTTTATATTTACTCAAGCTAGGAAATGATAAGTAGATTTTGAGCAGTTTTTTAAATATAATGTGTTTACAAAACTTCTAAAATATCTGTACAAAGAGATACACTTAAACACCAAAGAAAAAAGGAATTCTAACAATGTTTAAGAAACAAGAGAAAGAAGAACAAAAACCAGAAAACCTAAAATTAGAGAACCAACAGGAAACAAAAATAAAAGGAAATTTAGTCATAGCATATCAATAATTACATTAAATGGTTTAAATATACAAATTAAAACAACAACAGGGATTTGCAGACTGAATTTTAAAACACGACCCAATTATGCTGTCTATAATAAACTCATTCACTATATGCAAGTTGAAAGTCAAATGCTAGGAATAGATAAATCACACAAGCATTAATCAAAGGAAGACAGATGTAGAAACTATAGTATCAGATAAAGGAGACTTTGGGATGTAAAAATTATAAAAGACATTATGTAATAACTACTCAACTATACTCGCATGAGGATGACACAGCTGCGAATTAATGACCCAAGTGTGAAAAGGAGACCCAGCTAGAAGGAGAGATGGAAAAGTCTACATTAATATTAGAGACTACTATCCTCCTTTTCAATAGCTGATGGAAGGCAGAAAATTAGCAGATAGAACTCAGCATTGCCAGCAACCAACTAGGCAACATCTGTAGAACATCCCAAGCACTGACAGTATATATACTTTTTTAAACGCTCATGGAAAGTGTTAGATAATGTTTTGGGACAAAAAAAAACCCTTAAATTAAAAAAAATTTATATGAGATTTCATGTTTATATATTGTCCACAGTGGAGTCAAATTAGAGATAAAAGCACAAAGATAACACGAATATTTACAAACATTAGAACTAAACAGTGTACTTCTAAGAAAGAAAATCCATGAGTTAAATACACCCCCCGGGGGGGGGGGAAGAAGATGTTGAAATAAACAAACATAAAACTATAACATCACAAATTTGAGAAAAATAACCAATGTTGAGAAAATTTATAGTACTGAAGCCATATATTTATAAAAATGAGCGTGAAATCAATAGAATAAACTCCCACCTAAAAAATCCAAATAGAGACGTTAAATGAAGTTCTGAGAAAGACATAATAAAGGTGAGGGAAACTGAAATTGGAAAGCAAAGAAGGGAAACAAAGAGCTGAGTTTCTAAAATAAAAATCAAAAGACACTTTCCACAAAGGCTACAAGACTGACAGAGACAAGGGAGAGGAGAGACAGGAGATCAATTTCTGGAACGTAATGGGACATCATCATAGACTCAGCAGACATCAAAAGGGCAATAAGGGGATGATACTTCTGCGGCTTGAAGGAGAGATGTCTCCCATAAACTTGGTTCCTAGTTGGTGACTGTTTGGGACGGTTCTGGAGCCTTTAGGAAAATGAACCTTGCTAGAGGAAGTACATCATTTGGGGTGTGCTTTGAGGGTTTATAGCCTTGCCCCATCTCCTGTTCTCTCTCTCTCTCTCTCTCTTTCTCTCTCTCTCTCTCCCTCCTTCCCTCCCTCCCTCCCTCCCTTTCTCTCTACAAACCAGCATAAACACTTTCTTCCTTAAACTGCTTTGGCCATGGTATCTAATCCTAGCAATAGAATAGTAACTAATGATACAAACAGCACTACAGCTGCAGGCATAATACAAACCACGGCAGCATCAATATGAAATGGGTAATTACAGGGAATAGCCCTGTAACTGCTGGAGAAATTGCGTTCATAATGTAAAAACTCCCGGCCACAGAAATCTCCAGACTCAAATTGTTTTACTGATGAATTTTGCCACACATTTAAAGAAAAATTAACACCTTTGCCAATTAACACCTCATTGAAAGGGCTACAAGTTTAGTAGAGAAAATAAAAGAGAAAACACTTACAAATTTACTTAATGAATCTAATACTGTCTTGACACAAAATAAGACAAACACAGTACTGATAAACAACAATATCTCTCATGAATTTAGATACAAATGAATTCTTGGTAAAATATCCACAGATTAACATTGGCAATATTTAAGAATTATTTGCTGTATATTATGATCAGTGCCTTGCAAAACTACAAATGTTGAAGTATTGTTACCAATATAAGGATAATATATTAGGAGGGGGGCATTTGTCAGAGATATCCACCTTTACACCTATCTAAAATAAACACTAGGTACACACTGTGAGCCAAGAAATGGACCCTTATCAGATACAAACTTACCAGCATCTTGAACTTGGATTTTGTAGCCTCTAGGATGGCTAGTGGCTAGCAATAAAGTTGTGTTAATAAGGTGCCCAGTTTATGGTGTTTTTGTTATAGTAACCTGAATAGTGTAAGACATTGTGACCAGGTGGGGTTTATTTCAGGGCTGCAAGATTGTTCAATATTGAAATTTATCAATCGTATCTGTTACTTTTTTATTGCTGAGATAAATTACCATGACCAAACGCACCTTAAGAGCTTATTTTGGCAGAGAGCTAAATGTCCCTAATATCCAGAAAGGTGTGTTGGCTGCAGCAGGAAGCTGGCAGAGCATCTTAACTGCACACACAGGAAGCAGAAAGGTCAAAGTGGAAGTCGGAGAGGCTGCAAGCTCTCAGATCCCACGTTGGGTGTTGTGCTTCCTCTACTTCCTCCAGCATGTCTCCGCATCTTAAAGGTGCTGATGGGGCTGAAATGAGCAAACCATGACACAGAAGAAGGACATCAAAGAAGCCCTAATAGGTGGAAATACACACTGTCCGTAAACACGGAAAGACTCGGTGCAGTAAAGATCGCAGCTTCTTCAAACTGACACAACAGTTTGCTGCAGTTCTTATCGAACTCCAGGAAGCTTTATGAGGAATTACTATACAGAGGCTGGAAAAATGGCTCAGCAGCTAAGAGTACTGGATGCTCTTCCGGAGGAGCTGGGTTCACTTCCCATCATCCACATGGAGCTCACAACCATCTGTATCTCCAGTCCCAGGGGATCTGATGCTCTTTTCTGGTCTCCATGGGCTCTGCATGCATGTGGTGCACAGAAATACGTTCAGTCAAACCACTCATGCATATAATATAAGAGTAAATAAAATATAAAATTAATATACATAATATTATTCTAAAACGTAGAACTGAGGGCTGGGAGGCACCTCTCTGATAGAGTGCATGACTAGATAGAATGAACAAGGTCCTGGGTTCAATCCCAGCATTCAAGAAAACAAAGGCCAAGAAATGATTGTAGCCAAACAATTCTGGAAGAAAAGCAAAATTGGCAAAAGTAGGTACTTAAGCAAATATAAAATCTACTATTTTTATCATTTTGGTTATTCGTCCATATTATTTTAGTTCTAAGATGATTATAAAGCAGTCATAAGGCAGTTATATAGCTATGCTCTTGAGTACATGGCGTTTGCAGATGTGACATCGGGATCATAGAGATGAGACAGAGCTCTATGGAGAAGCATTGCTTACAGGTGATTGAAACTATGCTGCTCATCAATAAAAATGGATATGATTATAAAATGCTATTGTAGATGTTAATGAAGCCACAAAAATACGCAAAATGCAGACAAAATGTGTGCTTAGATACAAATTAGCCCAAAATGGGATGAAAACCCCTTAAATTTATAAGGAAGAATGGAAAGGAAATAGATGTGGTGGCCTATGCCTGTAATCCCAATATTCAGGGGGCTGAGGTAGGAGGTTTGGGGATTCAAGGCTGGCCTGTGCTACACAGACATATGCTGTTTACTGCAAAACTAAAAGCTCTAAAACCTTTCGAAGAAAACCCATGCTTGTGACCTCATGCCTCTGGGCTTGCTGCTGGTGCCATAGGTGTGTTACTGACAGCACAGGGCAAAGGAGAGAAAGCTGACTTTGATTTACCATTTGTGCATCACAAAGCATCATGGAAAGAGCAAGAGTCAAGGGCACATATGAATGGAAATTAATATCTGGAACAGAAAATAAACTTCTGGAACTCAAGAAGACCAAGCAGGTCAGTTTAAACATGGCCCGGTTACCCCAAGTGGACATTTACCCCAAGGTAATACATTAATTAATAACAAGTGCATGAAATGATGCTCAGTTGACATCAGCCCTCCTTAGAGAAATGAGAACCCATAGCAGAGTGGCAAGCCACCTTCTCTCCCATTATGGTGATCATCATGCATGTTAAAAACAAACCAGAAATAGCAAGTGTCCATGAGGAAATGGAGAAACCAGAAGCCCGTACATTGCTGCGGGAGCGGGAGATAATTCAGCTGTTGTGAAAACCTACGGTGGCACTCCTCTCATAGGTTATGTCGTTATTTTTAAAGTGTGACTGTGTATATTCAAAGTCACAAGGCACTGGCTACATGAGGACACTTTCATACATGTGTATACATCCTGGAAACTGCCCTAACTCTGCTTCCCTATCCCTACTGTTAGCTCCCTTAGTTTACCTACTTTTTTCTCTTCTTCCATATCATATACACAGGGATGATTCTATGCGTATACAATACCTCAAAGGCTCACCCACAGGATTACCCTGGGGTCTGGAAACTCCATTTCTAGCTATACATCCAAGGACATGGAAAGGAGTAGCTGGGAAAGATGGATTTTAGCAGCACTGCTCACAATGAGCCAAAGGTGGAAGTACCTGAATGTCCATCAATACGTGGAAAGACAAACAAAAGGAGATACTTACATGCAGTAACTATTGTACACCTTAAAGTGGGTGGCATTTCCTTGTCACAGTGTGCATAGACCTTGCGAATTTGATAAATAAAAGAAGCCAGGGACAATGGACATGTGGTATATAATGGCACTTATAGGAGGTGCCTCCTTGTTAAATTCAGAGGTGGGAAGTATCACGGGGGCTGGGAGGTGGCTCAGCAGCTAAGAGCACTGGCTGCTCTTCCAGAGGACCTGGCTTTGATTCCCAGCTTCCACATGGCAGGTCACAACTGGTTGTATCTTCAGTTCCAGGAGATCTAGGGCCTCTGTGGATACCAGACATGCATGTGGTTCACAGACAGACATAAGGACAAAACACCCATACACATAAATCATCTAATTTTGAAAAAACATAAGTTACCACAGCGACGATAAGGTGTGAAGTGATTGGGATTCTTCTTATTGGTTGTATTTGTTGTATTGATTAAGGTATGTCAGTTACATAATAGAGTGGACGTCCCTATGACAGCCTCCTGGATGGACACAGTGGCTCTGATCACATCACCCCATTCTCTTGCCATCTCTTCCGTTTCTCGCTAATCCCACTCCTCAAACAGTCCCCTTTCTGCTCTCATAACTTTTTTTTTTAAAATCTAGACTCTGCATATGAGAGCAAATCTGATATTTGTCTTTCTGAGTGCCACTTATTTTGCGTAACGTCATGATCCCCAGTTCCATCCATTTTCCTCAGATGGCATAATTTTATTCTTTATGACTGCATAAACCGTGGGAGCAGTTTCGAATGGTGATAGTTTGCTTGGGAAGATGAATATGCTCTCAGAATGGATGTATGAGAGTTTTGCAACTCTGCAAATATACTCAAGGCCACTAAATTTATCTCTATCTTGACATCTATCTGTCTGTCTGTCTGTCCATCTGTGTGCCTATCTATCATCTATCGATCTTTGCACACATAGATTACTATAATGAAGAAGCGGAAGGCGAAGAACTTAATCATGTAGTTCTTTATGCCATGGCTTCACTCCGTTGCTGTGATTCTCTGGTGATTGCCCTCTGCCATGACATTCAGTGACATCTGGATTCAGCCTTTGATTTTACTGATCCCAGGGAGCTGCCTTGTTTGGTTTTATTGCCCCTTGAGAAAGTGGATTTTCTTTGTCTCATTCAGTGATGCATCACAGAACTTCTTTGTTCTCTGGCAAGCTGGTGCTCAACTGTTTCTTGAATGATTAGCAAGGCTTACAGATGTGTAAAATGACAGAAATCCCAAGCCTTCTGGCTTTCAATCCAGTTCCCCTTCATTGGGGCAACTCAGTATTTTCTTCCAGAACTTCTGCCATCAGATCCAGAGCTATGTACAGATGGAAGGTAGTTCTGTCTTTCCTCAAAATATCTTTTGCAATGGGGATATTGCTTAAATAATGATGGCAAATTTTGCTACAATTTTTGCAAGATTTTCCTTGCATACCTGACATTGCCTTTCCCTCAACACCCTCAGTATTACCTATATTAAAACAGCTTTCCATACAAAACTACAATTTAAATAGCTACATGAAATTTTTGTTTCTGAATAAACAAGATATTCTGATATAGGTTGCTTTTAATCCCTTGTGATCCAAAAATCCAATTTCCAAAGGGCCCTGTACTCAAAATACACCCAAGATTAACTAAAAATAAGTGTGGCAAAATGTTTCTGACCTTGGTTCCAGATAAAAGGGGAAGAGGTTTTGAGGGGAAGGTGTTTGTACTATGAGCTACTAGTACACAATACAGTGACGGTGGCCACTGGAAATGCCACAAAAATCATGTTGGATGCTGTTGGACTTGTTCCCAGCAGGGGGCGCTATCAGCCTACATGACACTCCCTGGGTACTCTGGCATCCATTGATCCTGGCAATTTTATATTCTGGTCAATGCTTCTAAAACCCAGCTTTGGTGACCATAACCTTGGGAAGGCGTCCAGATCTCAGGTTTGAGCAACAGTTCAAGGTTTATTGGGAAATATTCATCTTTTCACGATGGAGGCAGTTCTACCCAGTTTTAAGCAAAGATCCGGGGACAGGCTGACGCTACAGCTGACAAGAAAGCTTTCAGGGCAAACAGCTTCATCTATATCCCCAGACCTCACTTTCTTTCTCTTTGAATGCTTGATTTTGAAATCAGACCCATATACTGCAGGCTGCAAGAACTGTCTGGGCGTGTGGACCCTGCTTAGGTGTGGCATTTGCTGGGGGAAACACACTTCCCAGACTAAATTAGCTGAGCATGCAGAGCGATGACAGTTGAGAAGACAAGGGAGTAATATATTTTTCATTCGACAGCAAGCTAGTGGAGATGATTGTAGCTCACGGGAGAACGCTGGAAAATGCCGGGCAGTCGTGAAGGCTGAAGCCTTTGGGATTGCTGCCAAGGGGAGGTGACTTACACGCTCCAGGCCATAACAACTTCATAGGCAGTGCTGAGAATGACAGGCTGGCTTGAGCTGGAGAAGTTACACTCTGTGCTCGAAGGCACTACTTAGTCACCATTTCCCCACATTTGCAATCACCACCCCCTGCCCCCTCCCATTTCCAGAGAGATTCGGAAATAACTTTTCAACTTTCAGTAATGGTATTCAGTTACACCTGTGAGTGCCTGAGGCAAGCAATCGTGGCTACCTGCCATAGCCGGCTACTGGTGGGGCATGCATCTTGCGTTTCTCGCTGTAAAGGTCCAAGTCTCTACTTCCTAACAGAGTGAATGGGATCAAGCCCTGTCACTGAGAGCTGCAGGTAAGAGGTGACAATGAGCACTTACTTGAGTCCTACAGTGTCTTGTGTCTGCCTTTAGCAACCCAAAGCCCCGCCCCACTGGGACTGTTGTCTTATCTTGCGCAATGTGATGCAGTAAATTAAGACAATTTAAGGCAGTGGTTCTCAATTTGTGGGTTGCAGCCTCTTTGGGGGGGGGCAAACGACCCTTTCATTGGGGAATATTACAGCACGATTTATAACAGAAGCAAAATTATAGTTGTGATATAGAAACAAAAATAATTTTATAATTGGGAGTCACCACAACATGAGGGACTATATATATTGAAAGGTCACAACATCAGGAAGGTTGAGAACCAGTAGTTTACGGAGTCCCTCTGAGATCACAGTCCAGGGCAAAGCCAGGACTGAGATCCATCTTGTTTGCAATCACAGTTCTGATTCCTTCTGTTACCGGATTCCTTGGGACATGAGAGGATCAGGACCTACCCATCAGGTAGCTCATTCGCCTTCCTGGGGAAAGTAGATTGACTTGGGAAGGAAAACTGTTATAGGGAAAATACCAATAAGAAGAAGGTAGGCTGGGTCGTGACTTCTTCCCAGGGGTTAAAAATATCATCTAGATCAATTTCCCATGCTGTTTCCCTGAAGGAAATTATACACTGAGCCAGTATTGTCTGAGCCCAGGCTGTTAAGCTTTGCTCCATGTAGAGTATTCTGGGGCTTCCAGAAAGGACATTTCCTTGAAGAATTTTATTGTAACTTTATTGCAGCCTGTGAGGAAGAAAGGGATGTGGGAAAAATAAGAAATTACTGGGGATACAGAGCCAGGTGTGTGGTGCTCATGTGTAGTTAGCAAAGATGATTTCTTCAGCCTGGATTCTGAGGAAGTGCTGAGGATGAGGATGAGGAAGAGGATGAGGAAGAGGATGAGGATGAGGATGAGGAAGAGGATGAGGATGAGGATGAGGAA
>PVIU01027535.1:0-20496 GCA_004026605.1 Ondatra zibethicus | reverse complement strand
CTTGAACTCACAGAAAACTGCCTACCTCTGCCTCCCAAGTGCTGGGATTAAAGGCAGGTGCCACCACCATCTGGCTAGGTTTTTCTGTATTTCTTTATTACCCCATTGGCTGTCTTCTGTAAACCTACTTTATAACTTTCCTAATTTTACCCCTTAAAAGGGGGCCAAGAAATGCATGTGGGTTGCTGTCTCTAACCCAAAAAGGAGGCAATCACTGGTTCCAAAGATTCACCACAATAAGAAAACATCAATCTTGCTTCAAATTTGGCTCAAATTGTGGTAATGTTCTCATTCTCACTGGTGAGAAGAACAAAGCCTGGCTAAGGCCTGAGTTATCATTTGTCTCTTTCAAATTCTAGGATACCTTCTTTGTTTTATACTAGTCATTTGGATCATTAGTTTCCTCCTGGGATTATTTCATGTTTTGTCAATCATCTTTTATCAAAATTATTCACAAACACCATTATTGTAATTATTATTAGTGATATTACGAATATTGTCATTTCTTGTTCTTATTACACCTGCTGCTATCAAGGCCAATTTAGATTCTAGTCTTTGAGTCATTGGATATTTAGGGGATTAGTCCTTATCTCCTTTACAATTTTAACAGTGATTTGTCTAATGAAATGTGTCAGGGTCTATATTGACCATGTTACTCCTTGTGGGAAGATTAATGGCATTTCCCCTTCATCTTGACTTCCCTCCACTATGCAAAATGTACATTTTCCCTCTATCTTGACTTTCCTCCACTATGCAAATGTACATTGCTTAGTTCCAACCACTGATTCTTCCTTCTCATGGCCTCTCTGATCTACAGAACAGGAGACTACAAGAGTCAGAGATATTTCACTGTGTCCTGGAATCCCATGGAACTCAGTTAACCTAGAGATAGGACTCAAAATATTATTCTTCTGTCCACACTGGTTCAGGCTCCCAAACATGAGTCTTGAACATTACAATGGATAGGTTTTACAGTATTTAGGAAATACTGTTTTAAAATGTAGCTGTTGAGGCTACAGTGAGGGTGCAGTGCTTATGAGTCCTTATTGCTCTTACAAAAGACATGGATTTTATATCCCGAAACAACTTGGTGGTTCTTAATCATCTATAAATTCAATTCCAACTGATCTGGTACCCTTTTCTCACTTCCACAGCAAACAATCATGATGGTTATACAAACATGTAGACAAAACATTCTGACATACAAAATAAGATTCATACATCTAAAGCATTTTAAATTTTTTAAGCTGAATTTTATTATTTGTTTGTTTGTTTATCATTGTTCTACAAAGCTTTATGTTTAATTAGTCCAAGGCTTTGGAGGGACTACCTAATGGCTTGAATGGTTCAGGTGGAAGTCCTCAGGCTGACTGGTACAAAGAAGAAGCCACAGCCTCTTGGATGGCAAGGAAAACTCCAAGTCATTCTTGAGTGTGAAACACTTAAGGACATAGTCACCCAGAGATAGCCTGGGCATGCCAGTCAGCTTGGGTCTGGCCCTGTCACTCTAGGGAAGGAGGTCAGGTTGTTGCCAATCTTCTTGATGGGCTTCACCTCCTCATCCAGGAGGTGGTTTTCCAAGATGTCAAAGAAATGAGAGTCTTTGCAGGCAGAAGACAGGGAATGAAGATAAAATAGGGTTTAGTAAAGTTTCTTCTCCTGGGCCAAGGCAGGTTTCATGGCTTCTTGAGTTTTACCCCACTCACTGTGAGTGGCCTTTAGAGACCGTGAGTGCAAAATGTCTCTAAAATGAAAGAACCAGCACTGGCCATCTAGTATTCCCTTCTACATCTATTGTATGGGAAATTCACCATTAAATGATTTAAAAATAATATAAAATTTAGTGCAGTCAGAGTAATTACTTTTTAGCTGTGATGTATTTCCTTTTAAACATTTTTATCTCTAGCCAGTTGATATTTGATAAAGATTCTAAGTCTATATTTATTTCAGAGTGCGATGCCATGTCTGATAAAAGCCCTAAAGGACATCCTTTTAGACCCTACTTCTATCATGCTTACAGATTTCCTCAGTCACATGAGCACATCTTGGTCATGGTTTATAGCAGAGTAAGCAATTGCTGGCCTTCAGGGCCCCAACAGAGCAATTATCCTGCATGTTTTCCTAGTCTCCTTGTTTGCTATTACATTCATGTAGTCCCTTCCCTCAATAAAAAAAAAAACTGAAAATTTTAAGATTATGTCAACAAGATTAGAGAAAATATGAGACAATAAATAATTGGAGAGAACTAAGACTGTGGGAGAGGAAATATAACCTTTATTCATTGATTACACTGCAACAAAGAAAGAAGGTAACTAAATCTACATCATCCTCTCCTCAAGATACAAGAGGAAAGGAAAATGAAACAAGGTTGTACAAACCTACCTTCTTATACCAAAGCTACCATTTTGGATTATATCAACATCAAACAGTTGGAATTTAATCACATATAAAATCTCCCACAATATCTTTGAAGATTAGGACCCATGATAGAGTTTTCTGAAATTAGTATGTGTTTTATTTTGCTTTTAGTTGCTGTGATAAATGCCATGACCAAAAGCAACATAGTGAAGAAAGGTTAATTTGGATTACACATCCATGTCACAGTCAAACACTGAGAAAATCCATGGCAGGAAGATGAGCAGAAACCATGGACTGGACTGTAGACTGGATCATGAACAGATGACTTTCTTATATAGTACAGGACCACCTGGCATGTGATAGTGGTGCCAAATGTATACTACTCCCCCCAGCCACCAATCAAAAGAATCCCTACAGACATGGATGGCCACAGGCTATACTGACCAATACAATTTCTAAATTGAAGTTCACTCTTCCAAGGGAACTTGGAATAAATTTGCAATAAAATTCATCAGTACACTATGACACCAAACATTAATTTTCCAAAGTCCATCTAATTTTCCAATACAAACTGAGTTTATAACAATTCTTTGAAATTATAGAGATGACATTGTTAACAAATTCAGTACTCATTTGCACCACAGTGTCATTATCAGAGACTAGTCTACAGTACAGGTCTGCTCTGATGTTCTGTGACGGCCAAATATACGCTGTGAGACACATCCGCCTAAATTTACATTGACACTCTTTCTCTTCATCTCCCACTCTCTCTCCATCCCTTCACCTCTCACATTACTAAAGGAAGGCATGAATTACCCCTACAGTTGCCTCACAGAATGAGTTAGAGTCTCTTGATCATTTCCTGTCACACATGACCGTTTGCCTCTCTGCCAGGGATTATGCAACACAAAGGACATCAGTAGAAGTAAAGCAATGGGACTTTCTTACATAAAGAAACCATAGGAATTAGACTGCATTCTTTTTAATTATTTATAACTCTGTGTGTGTCTGTGTGTGTGTGTGCATATGTGTGTGAATGTGTTTCTGTGTGACACTCAACATGTCTGGTGGGAAAAGAACTCTGGTCATCCACAAGAACATAAGCGTTCTAAACTCATGACACATCTCCACACTTATGTTCTTGGTAAGTTCATCGTTCTGTAGTGTCTTCATACATGAAATTCTTAGACAAAGTGAAAATTTTCATTTCCACATGACTGCGAATAGATATTTCTGCCATTTTAGCACTTGGGAGGCTGAAACAAGGGGCATCTTCAAGACAAGCCTTAGCTAAATAGCAAGTCAATAACAAAAATATTCAAAATTTAATTTACTATTGGTATTGAAGATATTTACAGACCTATCCATCAAAACAAATGGAAATTGAGCAAGACAAAACCTGGCTAGAGATTAATTTTCAAGAGGTGGAATAAGGTAATAAATCAGAATAGTCAAAAGAGATGGCATAGAGGGATGATCAAGTTCCCAGACTAGATACATTTATATGTACCCTTCCAACAAGCCACCATGGTGAGATTCATCATCAGTTAGGCAACACACAGCCCTTACAGCTGGTGTCTGGTGGTCAAATATGTATGGAAATCATTGGGACACTGGGTGGTTTGAAAATCTATTGTGCTTAAAATCACCTGTTTGTCCAAAGCACACACAGGTGATTATCTATGTGTATAATATCCCAGTGTCTATACTGGATGCAAAGCTGAAACTCTGTCAGTCTTGTGAGAGACTTGTGATATCAGCACACATAATGACAATCATTTCTTGAGGAGGCACAGAAATCACAGTGCTAATGAGTTTCCCCTCTCTCATCCTGTATATTTTTTAATTTCTTTGTAAAGCATGCCCCAAAAGTAACAGAGTATAGAACATTATGTGACTGTGTACTACCCATAGCTGAATCACATTTGATTTATAATTATAAATTCTTATAGAAACATAATCAGCATTATTATCACCCCCCCCGCAACAGGGAGTATTAGTTTGTCCCAGATGAACCTCAAACATGTTGTGCTTTTTCTAATGCATCCTAACAGGATAATAACAAAGACACATCTTCCAGTTTTCAACAGTTCTTGGTGAAATTGAAATGTGTAGTAATGCTATCCTCAATTATTTTAGAACACAGGTGTGAGAAATACTATGTGTAGATACTGGAAATGTGGTAAGTATATACAGTGGAAAGCTGTTACATGGTTATAAGCATTTACGTTATTGAATTTGAGGGCAGTTAGATGGGTTTTGGAAAATATCATGGGTGAGTGAACCTGACACAGAAAGAAAAATGCTTAGGTTTTTTCTTGTATACAGATCCTAGCTACCACATTTTCATGTATATTTAACCATGTGTATAGGAAAGACCATAAAGATGGGGGCAATTAGAGGGAAGAAGAGTTTGTTAGAACACATCACAAAAATATTGGCAGAGAGTATAACAGTGGGTTAAAAGGTGTAAGCAAAGAGGACAGTTGTAATATTTGAAGAATAGGGTGTGTGTGTATGTGGTAAAAAAATCACAAAATCCATGTCATAGAGAAAACTAGTTTGAAACCATAATTAAAATATAGATGATTCAATGGATATTTCTCCATTGATAATCGCTGCTGCCCCAAGTGCCACTGGTTACTTTGAGAAATTAGTGCTAAGATTGGGACACTTTCCTACTATTTCCTGGCCCAGGAGTAACTAAGGTCTCTCTCAAACTGCAGGTTATTGCCAGTATTCATTGTTGTCCATCACAAAGCTTTTGGTAAAGGAATCATATGGTTTGTAAACAGTACATTGAGAAATCAAGTTGTGATGTAGCTAAAATTCTTTTTTTTTTAATAACTAGCTCCAAAGTAAAAGCCCTTACTTTGCTACCTGATAGAAAAAAACCTCAATATTACCAGCAGTAAATGCAGTAAACCACAATAACGACCGGTTTGGAGAAATATGTATTTTCAAACACTAGAATGAATATTAGAAGAATAAATCACTCCATCTCAATAGATTTGTGAAGACCTCCAAAGAGAAAACACATATGCAAAGTTTTTAAGACTTGTGTGTTTTTGTGTATGTACATGTTTGTGTGTTTGTTTGCCATGTGTATGTACATGACTCCTGGGGCAAGAAAAGATTCATAAGTCATGTGCACAATGTGCAAAATTACAGTGTAACTCACCAACTATGGTGGTTGGAAGTAAACTTGGGTATTTTGGAGGACATCTGAGTGTTTTTAGATACGTTGTGATCTCTGTAGTCCTCTTTCCAGGTACTTTCAACCTGCTTTATAAGCTGTGGATGGGAAGGACATTGCGCATAGGGCAGAACATAGTACTATGTTATATATAATATTTCAAAATGCCTTAGAAGATGTTTATAAGGAATGGAAGGGGAAGGTGGTAGATGGGAAGCAGAGGGGGTACCAGCAAAAGAGAATGAAGAATAAACTGTGGTTGGTATGTAAAATAAATGCAAACTTTTGATTTTAATGAAAATATAAGCATAAAAATGATAAATACTCAACTGATATCTCACACTTATAACTAGCTAGGTTTTACAACTTAAACTAAGCCAATTCTATTATCTGATGCATCGCCAAGTGGCTCATGGCTTTACCTGTCCATCAGTGTGTCTTACTCCCTCTGAGTTTCCTGGTGACTCACTGACTCTGCCCTTTTTCCCAATGTTTTTAGTCTGGTTCTCCAGCCTATACTTCCTGCCTGGCTACCAGTGAATCAGCTTTCCATTAAATCAAACTGAGTGACAAATCCTCACATTGTACAAAAGTATTATTCCACAGCATTATAATACATTATATGTAATATTAGATATGATATATATATATATTAACACTTTTTGGTATTTATACAATATCCACTTCTTAACCATTATCAAACAATACTGGTATTTTTCCCCCTACTTCTCTGGTATAGAATGTCTCATTTCATCACTAATTAGAAATCACCTTTTTCAGTTTTCACATTCCCCCACCTTCAATCCTATCCAGCTATTCTCTCTAGTATCTTCTGGACTTACCAATGGAATACTATCCATCTACAAAAAAATCTTATATTAGTACATGTTTTGGTCAATAGAATCAACCAGAAAACAAGTGTGCTAACACAGACTCAGAAAGAAAAATCTTTCTTCTTCTCTCTCATTGAGTTTCCTAACTCCAAATTGTCACATGTAAGAAGATAACCTGGAGTAACCATAGAACCCACATCTTGCCTTCCTAATAAAAACATAATGGAAAGTAAATCTTTTGCACAGGAATGGGCCAATAATAAAATTCTCGAAATTTGAATGAGCTTCCTTCAAGCAGTTCATTTCTAAAAATGTTGAAAGGATTTTCAGAAAGTATTTAATTTATTTCTGGTATAAGATTCAAGTACATCAAAAGTGCCACAACATTAATATCAGTTAAAACAAAAACAGCTTTTTCATAGTTTTGTAATAAAAACTTCTTTTGATTACATTTAGTTCTTTTTAAAGATTGAGGGTAATTATCTAGGTTTTCTTCTGGGTATGTGACACATCACAATTAATAAAGCATCTTTGAAAGGGAAGTGTTGTATTGGGATTGGAGACACAGAGGGTTGGAGTCTGTTGTGGAGGAACAAAGCCATGGCAGCAGCAAGAACTGAGAGCTCACATGAAAATCTACAATCAAGAAGCAGAGACAATACACTAGGAGAATACACTAGAAGTCTCAGAACTTACGTAGAGAGACAGATATTCACCAACAGCCCAAAGCTCTTAATCATCCTCACACAGATCTACCAATGAGAACAAAGTTTCAAAAAGCCTACTGGGCCATTTTCAAGTGAACCACTACTGCAATTCTTTTCAAAGCTATTGCACTAGCCATAATTAAAAAAGGAAAAGAAAAAGAAAAAAAATGACAGGGATTATTGGACTTATAGTAAATATTAAGAGTTAAATTACAAATTTACACATTTCATAATCTCGTTTGTTCCACGTTAAAATTGTGTATTTGTTAACTGTATCTCAACCTCTATGAATATGTTATTTTTTACTCGTTTTCATCTCTCTCTCACTCTGTGTGTGTGTGCGCGCAAGTGTGTATGTGTGTGTTTGTGTGTGTGCGTGTGTGCGCGCGCATGTTCATTAGGAAGTGTACATATGACTGTTAGAAGACAGCTTCAGAAAATGATACACTATTTCCACCACATAAGATCCAGGGAGGGAATGCACATAATCACATTTACTGGGAAGAAACATTACTAGCAGATATAAAACACAGAAATTTGGAACACACTACCAAAACAGACACTTTTAAATTTTATTCATTCTAAACACTTTGAATATTTTCCGACATTTATTCTAAACATAAAGGTTCTCTCAAGTGAAAAAGTTATTGAGTATAGTAGGAACTATGGATGCTAAAAGATTTTCCACATGGTCATACATGTAAAGTCTGTCTCCAGAGTGAATTCTATAGAACATCATGGCAACAAGAACTGCTGAGGCTTTGAACAATACTTAAGTGGATATATGGATATATGCATTAGAATTCTTTCCAGTGTAGGTCTGTGCATGAGGGTTACAGAAACTGGATGTGCTGAAGACTTTCCCACATTACAGACACTGTGTGAGATCTTTATGCTTGTTAAAATAACAAGAACAAAGAAATATTTTATATTCAATGTTTACATACAAAAGGTTTCTGTCTAGTGTGAATGTTTTTACTCTTGGACCAAGTGAATCTAGTAAAGGCTTTCTGAGAATGGTTACAGGCATTAGGCTACTGACTAGTGTGAAGCGTTTCATGTCTGTTATGATCACAAGAGCAGCTGAGGCTTTTCCACAGTTCTTATGTGCATAAGGCTTTACTTTAAACATTTCTATTTATTTATGTATTATGTATACAATATTCTGTCTGTGTGTGTGTGCCTGCAGGACAGAAGAGAGCATCAGACCTCATTACAGATGGTTGTGAGCCACCATATGGTTGCTGGGAATTGAACTCAGGACTTTTGGAAGAGCAGGCAATGCTCTTAACCACTGAGCCATGTCTCCAGCCCCAACATAAGGCTTTACTTTAAAGTGAACTATTTTATGCCTGTTAAAGTCAATAGAATGAACAGCTTCCAATCTTTTACATACATAGGGTTTCTTGTCTGTGTGATTTATTTCATGAAAATCAGGACAAATTGAAGTGTTGAAAGTTTTCTGTAATATATACATGCAAGAGCCTTCTCTCCAATTTGAACCCGTTCATGGATGTTCAGCTGACTGGAGTGGGTAAATGCTTTTCTACAATGCGTACATGCATAGCACTTCTCTTCAGTACGATCTCTTTCATGAACCTTCATGAACAGAAATTGATGAGGGGTTTTACACAATGCTTACATGAATCAGGCTTCTCAAAAGTGTAACTTCATTCATATCTGTTTTGATTACTGAGGTCACTGAAGACTTTTCCAAGATGTTTACATGCTCCAGACTTTTCTCCCGTGTGAAGCTTTTCATGAATGTTCATGTGATTGGAGCAGGTAAACTTTTTCACAACGCTTAAATGTATAAGAATTAATTTAATGTGAACTCTTTCATTGAGTCTTACAGGAACTGAAATTGGTGAAGCCTTTTCTACAATGCCTAAATGAATAAGGTTTCTCTGCAGTGTGATTCCTTCCACGTCTGTGACAACTACTGAGGTTGTTAAATGATTTTCCACAATACTTACTTACATAAGGGTTTTTTCCAATGTGAATAATTTTATAGATATTCACATGACTATTCCAGAAAAACATTTTTCACAATGTTTGCATGTATAAGTCTTCTGTTTCTCTGTAGTGTGGCTCCTTTCATGTCTGTTACACCTACTGGATTTGTTGAAGGCTTTTCCACAATATCATGCATAAGGTTTCTCTGCAGTGTGGCTCCTTTCATGTCTGTTCCGATTACTGGGGTGCTTGAAGGCTTTTCCACAATGCCTACATGCATAAGGCTTTTTTCCAGTGTGAATTATTTCATGGATATTCAGATGCCTGGGATAGAAAAAGGCTTTTCCACAATGCTTGCAGGTATAATTCCTCTCTGCCGTGTGCATTCTTTCATGAATGCTACAAGCACTGGAATTGGTGAATGCTTTTTCACAATGCTTACATGCATAAGTTTTTTCTCTAGTGTGAATTCTTTCATGAATGTTTCGATGAGAAGAACGGGTGAAGTTTTTTCCACAATGCTTACATGCATAAGGTTTCTCTGCAGTGTGGCTGCTTTCATGTCTGTTACGACTACTGGGGTGGTTGAAGGCTTTTCCACAATGCTTACATGCATAAGGCTTTTTTCCAGTGTGAATTATTTCATGGATATTCAGATTACTGGAACAAAAAAAGGTTTTTCCACAATGCTTACATGTATAATGTTTCTCAGCAGTGTGGCTCCTTTCATGTCTGTTATGACTACTGCGGTTGTTGAAGGTTTTTCCACAATGCTTACATGCATAAGGTTTCTCTCCAGTGTGAATTCTTTCATGAATGTTTCGATAAGAAGAAGTGGTGAAGTTTTTGCCACAATGCTTGCAGGCATAAGGCTTTTGTCCAATGTAACTGCTTTTGTGACTATTATGATGACTGAATTGGGTGAAGGTTTTTCCATAATGTATAGAAGCACATGGCTTCTCTCCTGTGTGAGTTACTTCATGTTTCTCAAAACATGTTGCATATTTAAATGTTTTGCCACGTTGCCTACAAATGTACCTTTTCTCTTCAATATGACTTTTTTCATGGTTGGTAAGGTCACTGCAATCAATGAAGGATTCATCACAGAGATTACATACAAATTGTTTCACTTCTTTATGGGTTTGTTTATCATTCTGGTCTTGTGTGTATCTCATTAAGACATCGTCTTTGAGTTTATCTACAGTATGAGTTCTCTCCTGAGGCTGATCAAAACACAGACTCCTACAGGCTTCCTTACATTGCTGAATTTTACAGGGTTTCTCTTTAGGAGAAGTTTCAAGTACCTGAAGAGATTCAGAATAACTGCTATCTTTCCAATGTTTCTGATGTGTAAAAGCTTTTGCCACAGCTCCCTTATACAGAAGTGGTTGCCCTCTAGTTTTTTCTCTGAGATACCCATGTAAGGATAAATGACCAATAATGTTTCTGACATGCAATGGAGTCTCATGAGCTCTTACTCTGGAAGGCGTGTCTTTATTGATTATAATCTCAGGTATAGGTTGCTGGTTTTTATCACACTGAGTATGACATTCATATCCATGGTCTTTCTCAATCCTGTGAATTCTGCAAAAAAAAAAAAAATGAGAAAAGCAATACTGAAACCCAGGAGAAATATTGGAGGCTGGCTTGTGTGGAACACAGCTATAGAATCTCAGAGGGAATAGATAAATGGTATCAATGTCAACGACAATATGTATTGCATGGAAAGACCCTGCCATGTGTGAAGAAGTAGAGACCTGACTTTAATTCTCGAAGAATTAAACGAGCTGTATCATAGGCTTGGAGGTTAAGAACAAGTCTCAATTTTTAAGCAAACCAGATTTAATGACAAGGATTCATGTGAAGACTTCACAAATTCTGATACACTTGATATGAAGGATTTCTTGTATTTTCTGCCTTCCACAAATGTTTTTGTCAAAGGTGTTTTACAAAAACATTACTCAGACACAAAGAGATATAAAATAATTAAGAGTTATAAAAGGAGTGAACAGGAAGGAAAAAGTCCTGGTGTTTATAGACAAAATAACAGGCATATGAAATGGTGAAACACTGTTGTATGTCAGCATTCTAAATACTCAGCCAGTGTAGGTTAGTTAGTTATCAACTATTCCCATCTATGGTCGGAGGAGAATAGGGTCCCTTAATTGAAAAATGACTCAATCAGATTGACCTGGATACAATACCTGTATGAGAATTTTCACATTCCCGATTAAGGAGGGTTAACTATGTTTGGTAGTGTGCCCATGGGCAGGAGATCAGGCTCTGTGTATGAAACGTATGTGCTAGTTAGTTTTGATCTACTTGACACAAACTAAAACCCACATTTGGGAAGAAGCAACTAGACAGCAGAAAATGGCTTTATCAGACAGACATTTAGACATGTCTCTGGTAGCTTTGCCTTGATCACTGTATGAGGTGGAGTGGCCCAGTTCACTATGGGTGGTATCCCCCTAGAGATGTGGGCCAAGGCTGAGTAAGGCAGGTAGCTGATTTAGGGATGAAGATCACTCAAGCAAACAGGATTTCTCCTCCACTTCTGCTCAGTGCCTGCTTCCAGATTCCTGTCATGCTTGAGTTCCTGCCTTGGCCTCCCTTTATGATGGGACTGTGACAAAGAAGTATAAAACTGTCCTCCACCACAGAGTTCTTTTTTCTTTGTCACAGCAAAAGGAAGCAAACAAAGCACAGAACTGATGCTCACAGCCTCATAAGTATAAACAGAAAGTAAAACCTTTGCATATGAATGGATGTTTTGTGTAATAATCCACTGGAAACCCTTTTTCCGGGCTCAGTCTCATGTGACATGTTTGTGATATTAATAGATTACACACATGAAATACACAAATATTGAATGTCACAGTTCAATGCTCCATTAAAGGAATTTGTGGGGAATCATTTTTCACTTATGTATATTTGGAGCACTTGGCATGTTCTCAGTTGTCACTTGAATCTCAAATGTATAATATAAATTATTTTCTACTGAATATAAATTACCCCATATTCCTGTTGAGATCTTTAGAGTCCTCTTCAATATATTCTTCTAGTGCTTTTTCTAGAATAAAATCCAGAGAATACATTATGACACATTCATATTCAACAAAAAATTATCGCAACCTAGTTCTTATGATATGGGTATACACACTAAATTCACCACATTTTCACTTCAGGAACTCAATACCAACATAACACACATAAGCAGGACATGTTGAATAGATCAAGCCGCTTGTGCATCCCGGCCACCCAGAACCAAAATAATTACACAGAAACTGTATTAAGTAAATTACTGCTTGGCCCATTAGCTCTAGCTCCTTATTGGCTAACTCTTACATCTTAATTTAACACATTTCTATTAATCTGTATTTCACAAGGAGGTTGTGGCCTACCACCAAAGTTTTAGCACATCTATCTCCGGCGGCGGATCCATGGAGTCCCCGACTCCACCCTTTTTCTCCCAGCATTCAGTCCCGTCCTCACCGCCTAGCTAAGAAATGCTCTATCAACAGACCAAGGGTCTTTATTAATGGTACTCACAGCACACAGGGGATCCCCACATCAAGGACACAGTTGTTCACTGACTGAATAAGCAATAGGAGTAGGTAGTACTTTTTTTACCTATGGAGATCAGGTTCAAAAATGTTTCCTTCATCACATCTCTGTAGAGCTTCTTCTGACTAGAATCCAACACAGCCCACTCTTCTGAGGTGAAGTTCACTGCCACATCCTCAAAGTTTACTGGCTCCTATGAGTACATATATTAATTAGGATGTTTATTTTCACTGACAGACTGACAGGATACATAATCATCTTGATATATGTTTCTGAAGAAACCTCTAAATTATTATACAAATAGGATTTACTGAAGAATATCCATGGGATGTTATCTTGATTACTTGATGACCCACTGTCTCATTTACTATTTATTAGTGTGTCATTTACTGGCAGCTTCACACTTCTGAATTTTAAAAATGAGACTCTTCAATTGTGATATGAAATAAACTGTTTCTGCCTTAAGTCACTTTTCTCAGAATAATCTGTGACAGCCAGAGGAAAAGCCTGCTATAATGTATAACAAGGTGGAAATACAAGCAGAGATAGAGGATGGAAGAGGTGGAGTCAAGATGATGCCATGAAGCTGCTGAAGGAGAAAGATGCCAAAACTTTCCCAGTAAACCACACCTTCATGGCAACACATAGATTAATAGAAATGGGTTAATTGAACATGTAGAGTTAGGCAATGAGAAGGCTGAGCTAATAGGCCAAAGAGCACATAATTAATATTAAGCCTCAGAGTGGTACTTTCATAAGCAGCTGTAGGAGCTAGTGAGCAGGAAGCAGTGGGTGGAGAGAAACTGGCAACCAGAGGAATGGAGAATATTTGTAACTACATAATGGGGCCCAATGTTTGGAAACATATATCTACGTAAAGCCTAAGAAAGCGTTAAAAAAAGGGCTCCTGGACCCACAAAAACAGGAATCAATTGGAGCTCTTTGGTAGCCATATTTTTTCAGATAGCGTGTTTGCTGATGGCTAAGAGAGACACCACTGCTTAAATACATGGCATCCTGGATCATGCTGGTGTCAGGAACGGCTCTGACTCTTTTGGGAGGTCCTGGTGTGGAGCACTTAAGGGGTCTGTGAACAGCATGCAACAAGCTGCTTGCTGGAGCTGTGGTGGTGAACATGGTTTGCAGAGCTAGTGGTAAATTTACCTCCACCATATCGAAAGGCTGAGAGAGGCGGAGTCAGAATCCAGGGCTTCAGCAACCATACTCCTTACCATGTAAAAAAACAAAACAAAACACTCCTTCTCTGAAAAGGATGTCAGATACACAAGAGGACAAACTCTGACATAAAAGACATCTAAATGAGACACAGTGTGTTTCAAACATGTGCACAGCCTTCAGGGAGAGAGCACAAAAAGAGTATAGACAGGTATAAAAAGAAACAGTTAAAAAAATAAAACAAAGGCTTTAAAGAGTCAGTAAAAATAATATAAAAGAAATAATTCACGTAAAATTGGAAAATACACAAAGACTCTGACTGCATATCATTGTGATTTCTTTGAATTTTTTTTTTTTTTTTTTTTACTGCAGAGACATTTGATTCTAGGGACTGCTAAGCAAAACCATGATATATATGTTTAAGTTATCTTGACTTCAAAATTTGAGTTTAAGGATATGTTACTTTGGTTTTTTTTTTAAAATAGCACAATTATTTTTTCTAAGGCAAAACTGCAGACAATATAACAATTCCAATTATTGACATACTGCAACCTTACTATATACAGAACACTTTCTCCTCCAGATTCTCCCAGTTATCCCCACCTCAATCTGAGCCTTTCCAGTCAGAGCTTATGTCTCTGATTTAACATACCAACTGTTTTCCTCAGGGATCACTTACATGTTTCCATCCGTTTTTCAGCACAGGATTATTATAGTCTTAATTGGAAACCAGGTGAAAGAAAATTGGTACAATCCAAGACCTGGCTCATAGCCAATCATTCATTTTCAGCACCAAGTACATTCCTACCAGTTCTTGTTTGGCAGACCCCCCCCCCGGGAACAGCACCACTGAAAGTGTGCAAGACAAGGGAATTCAGCCAAGTATTTGGAAATAGAAACAGCACCAGAAGAAAATGAAAGGCTTCCAGCCACATTTGATCACCTCCACATTAGACAGGAAGTTTCCAACAGCAATGTACAAACTAAACACATACACCAAAACAATCTAGTGTCCCAAGGCATATATTCCACCAATATTTAAGAAAAAGCCATCAAAGCCTTAGCTGTTGCCTACAATCTTTATTGAAGTTATACAAAAAGAATCCCCCAAAGTGAAAAAATACGTGATGTACAAAACCGCTTTCCCTTGGGAGAAAGGCTCTGTTCCCTCTTAACATGCAGTGCCTTCAACTGTAGACTCCACTGTCCCCTCTGCTGTTGCTGGGCATTTAGCCTGATTCTCAGCCTCAGTCTCCATGTTTTCTGAAACTTCGGGTCTACTAGGGACAGCATCCCCACTGCCTCCTCCTTTCAGCTCTGGCTCCTGCTTGGCTTTCTTTGCATCAGCTTTCCGGGGGGCTCTCTTCTGGTTTCCTCTTCTTTCTGACAAGATGGGAAATATCAGCCACAAAATCTGACGAGGAAGCACCATCTGTTGGTTTTCTAATGGCAATCATGGAGACTGAGGTGCCTGCTCCACTAACAGTGAAACCTGAAGAGGAGCTCTCTACCAGAGTAGCTTTCAAGGCCAGTTCCCCTACATTCCCACTGCGCTGAGACTCCTTTGCATCTTCTGTCTTTTCTCTAATTTCAGGTAGCAGTTCTTTCAGCTCCTCAATTGCTTTCTCATATTCAGTAAATGATCCTTCAGCCTCCTTCCTCTGCTCATTTAGTACAGCCATTCTCTTCTCAGTGACTTCAACAGATTTGACAAACTGTGCCGCTGCCTCATCATACTGAGAGTTGTAACCGTAGGCCAAACTCAACAGGTAGTGAGTCTCTGCAAGGAGATGGTCATGGGCTTCCAAATGTTGTTCTTGGAGGCTTAAGCAAGCCTGGAACTCCTCCACAGCCTGGATATAATTCTCAGATTCAACACTAACGTCTCCAAGTTTAGGATGGGCTTGTGCAGCATAAAGCTGGGCTTCTTTTGTTTCTTGCCTTTTAAAAATGATCTTTGCTCAATCCAGCATATCCCAGGCAAGCTCTAGGTTCCCAATCTCCTCCTCTTCGTTTACCTGAAGAGACTTGTTTTCAAGAACTGATTGATTTGTGTTTCCTTCAGCCTTGTCATTTTCTTTGTCTTCTTCCTCCGAGCCTTCAGTTTCTTCACCCTCTTTCATCTGTTCGTCTCTCTCTGTGCCTCTTCATTAGCAGCTGTCTTAAATTTGTCTTCAGGTGCTTTCTCCGTGGCCCTCTGGGCGACCTTGGTCTCAACCCCATCTCCAGCTGCCTCAGGCTCTTCTACAGGTGGCACAGCTTCCTCCTGTTCAGGAACCAGCTCTGCCTTGACTGCCTCTACACCGGAACCATCTTTAGTCTCTGTCAGTCTTTCTGCAGGAGTCTGTGGTTCACTAGGAGTCCGATCTACAGCTGATGGTCCATCAACTGAACCATTGTTCAGAAGAACTGTAATCTCCTGCCCTGGCTTCTCAGAGACATCTGATCCAGCCTCTGCAGCCGCCACTGGTGATACTTCATCTTGCCCTGACAGTTGCTCAAGAACAGCCTTTCCTAGTTCACTCTCAGAGGTAGCTACCTGATCCTTTGGTTCCTCCCCACCCATGTTCACTGACTTGGCTGCGGCATCTCCTGTTTCAGCTTCTACCTTCATTGCAGTGCCCTGCTTTTCTGGAGCCCCAATAGGCTGATCTTCTGAAGTTTCTTTTGCCTTTTTTTACGCTCATTATTTCCCCTCCCTCCTCCTCCTGAGGCACTATTTCTCTGCATTCTTTATTTGAACATAAGCTCCAGAAATTGATTTTTCCTTCCTCAGCACACAATGATGCCTGTTCTGTCTTCCCAGAAGTGACCTCAGCTTCATTCAGTCCTGGTATTGCTGCTTCTTTTGCTTCTCCAAAGAATTCACTTAACTACTTTGAAGTTGATTCAACTTTTCCCTGTCGCTTCTCTGAAGGCTCACTTATATCCATATCTTCTCTTCCACCCTTCTCCACTTGACTTTCCTCTTCTGTATCAGTTTCAGGCTTTCATAGAGACTTGCCTTCTGCTTTTTTGGCTTCTTTCTCTCCCATGGCATCACACACCTGTTCTCTCAAGTCTTCCCTTGCTTCCTCATCTACATTATCATTTTTTTCAACCAAAGATTCATCTTCTGTTTTTTCTTCTTCCTCTTCTACATGCACTCCTTCCAAGGCATTTCCCAACACACTCCATTCTCCATTCAGGCCAACTCCAAAAGTGACTTCCCATGAAAAAAGAAGGCCTCTCCACATTCATTAGCTGTTTCTCCATACTTCTTACCTAAAAGACTAGCTGCTTCCTGGAATGCATTAACCACCGATGGACGGTCCCCCATTACCAGATGTTTCTGTCCTAATCCCAATAGTTTCTTAGCTTCACTATCCACATCTAAACTCTCCACTTTATCTGCAGAGGTAGAAGGAGCAGGGGCATCTCCAATTTTGTCAGCAGAAACCACCTCCCCGGTGATGGCAGCCATGGCTGTTGACTCTGTGGCCATCATTCCCCTGAGGTGGCGGGCCAGTGGGCAAAATACTGCCTGTGAAGAAATCAGATAATTCAGGGCAGCAAAGACTTACTTGGTGACAGAAAATGGCAAGGATATGTTACTTTGATAAAGAGGTTCTGCTTTTGTTTCCACAGATGATGATGAGCACCTATGGATTCCTTCCAGGCTAATGTGGTTTCATGGAACAAGATCCCCCACCCCAAAAAGGTCTCCATGAACCCTAAAGACACTTTACCCAAAAAAGAACAGGGAGAAGTTTGGAGAAAACAATTCACAAACTCCCAAAATGATTCTTTATAAATATTTGCTTTCATTTAAAGTGAGCTGATTAGAAGTGGCTAACAATCACAGTCAATCTCTTTCTTAAAAACAGGGTGGAGTGGGATATGATATAGAAATGAATACATTACATTGGTCTGGACTTTGGTTTATAGATACAAATTTAAGTCAATTTTGTTATATGTATATTTCTACTCTTGTTTAAAGTATTAGATTAATACAGCTCATTTTAAAAATACAATGCATAATTAAAAATTACAGATTAATAGTCATTTATAATATTCAAGCTTGTAATCATGGAAGTTATGTTTCCTAGATATACAGAGATATTTTTCAGTTATATAATCTTCAACACGTCAAAGTCCTAGAGAATATGGCATTTAAAAAGCTTTAAGAACTTAGACTTTTCTCGAAAGAAAAACATGTCTTCTCTGGCAGCACCAATTACCTCACAAAGGTTGAGGGGAATGAAGAAACTCATTACAGAATTTGCCTAAACACACTGAACCAAAGCTAAATGTTTAGTAGATGTTCCAAACACAGAAATGCCAAAGTCTACAGAACAGACATAGATCAGGAAGGTACATTGGGAATAAGGACTCTGTCAGTAAGTGGAGTAAGAGTCATTGCTGTGGAATTGTCATCAAGAACATAAACTCATCCTGTCCTATATCAGAGAACCTGAAATAAACTTGAATATAAAAACTGTGGAGTACTTTGATAGAGGGAAAGAATTGAGCAAGCTAAATTTATTAACAAAGGGAGTGGTTGAAATTGGCAACCAGATTGGTACTATGTACACAGACAATAATGAAACAGGTAATATGGAGAAAACTTTGCACCCCTGAATCTAAACTAGAGCCAGTGAAAGAAACCCATCCTGGCCCTGAAACCAAAGCCAGTGAAAGGAGCACACTTTGGCCCTGAAACCAACTAAAGAAACACACCCTGACCCTGAAACGAGAGCCAAAGAAAGACACTTTGTCCCGGGAATCAGGGACATGAAAGAAACATACATTGATCCTAAAATTAGAGCCAAAAGTTAAAAAGGACCAGTGAAAGAAACACAGTTTGTCCCTGAAACAAGAGCCATATCTGCCTCTGATCTACTGAACATGAAACCAATGAATCCCTGAGCATAATACCAACCAATACCTGATCACTAAATCTAGCCAATCTGAGTTCAGGAGAATTCAAATACGACCAATTCCCATCCTGAAAATCTTCTACATGGAAAAACTCCACTTGAGCTCTGTGTCGTTTAGTTGGGACTGCCCTTCTCCATCCCGGGAGAAGCAGCCAGTCTCCTGGATTCTGCACTTCAAAATAAATCCCTTGAAAGAGTTTTGGGTGAAAGTCTTCCTCGCCTGGGTGGAGCAGAATCTCTGCTGAGAAACTCAATAGGGGAGTAGTGCAGAGAAGGAAGAGACACCTCTGCTGAGAAACTCCCCAGCAGGTTGGAGCACAGAAGCAATGGACATCTGTGCTGGGAAACTCCCTTAGGGGTGTGCAGCAGAGCTCAGGTGTAATGGTTCTCTCTTGGAGAGCTGTAGAATTGGCACATCTGGCAAGGAGACTATCCCCCACCTGAACCCAGCTTCAGGGATTGCCTGAATTCCCAACAAGTCAGGATACCTTGCTCATCACAGTTATAGGTATCCTCGATACCTTCCCTTTACAGTTGTAGGTAGGTATTGCCTGACTTTCAGACAAGTCAGGGTACCTTTCTCCTCATAGCTGTAGATACTCAGCATACTGTCCCTAAACAGCCATAGGTATAACCTGACTTCCTGATAAGTCAGTATACTTTTCTCTCCAGAGCTGTAACACTTGCAGGTATAACATGACTTCCCAACAGTCATGGTACCTTTCCCTCCAGAGATGTAATACTTGCAGCTAACACACAACTCTCTCTGAACATTGAACCTAGCAACTTATGGGTATCCTTGTAACAATCAACTTTAGGGGAGTGTATCTATATCTTATTAACAAATTGCAACAAGGGCCATCCAGTTGGAAACTAAACAGAGAAACAAAGGAAGAGATGTTATGACTCAAATGGACATAACAGATATCTATAAATTATTACACAAACACAGAATTTACCTTCTTATAAATCTTCTTCAAAACTGACTATGTACTTGGACAAAAGAAAGCCTCAACAGATGAATAAAATTGAAATAATCCCTGTATGTTATTGAACCACCAAGAATTAAAGCTGGATTTCAGCAACAACAGAAAGCCTACAAACTCATGGAAGCTGAGCAACTCACTACTGAGTTACCACTTGATCAAGAAAAATAAAATAGAAAGAAGTTAAGGATTTTCTAGAATTCCATGAAAATAAATGGCCAACATACCTAAATTATGGGACACAATGAAAGCTCATAACACAAAGTTCCTTCACAGAATTTGGAGAGAGCTCATACTCAAGACTTAACACATACCAGATTTAACAGTACAAAGCTCTAGAACAAAAGGAAGCACACACACACCCAAGAGGAGTAGATAGCAGGAAATAACCAAACTGAGGACTGAAATCAATAAAACACAAAGAGAACAATACTAAGAACCAATGAAACAAAGAGTTGGTTCATCAAGGAAATCAACATTATAGATAAATCCTTATACAAAGTAAATAAAGTCAGAGAGCAAATATTCAAATTAACAAAATCAAAAACAAAAAGAGATACAAAACAACAGACTTTGAAGAAATCCGTAGGATCATTAGATCATACTTCAACACCTTCTACTACATAAAATCGGAAAAAGAAATGGACAAGTGCAGGGAGCCATACGCTTGCATCCTCGCAGTTTGGAGGTAAACAAATTCCATATATGGCAATGCTTCAGGACTGAGCGTCCAGGCGCTTCCCGCATGCGCAAATAATCTGAAGTGTCCCTAGCCAATCCTGAGAATTCTGGTGCCAG
>PVIU01027534.1:0-20204 GCA_004026605.1 Ondatra zibethicus | reverse complement strand
TGGGTTCTCCATCTGCCAACTTTCGCCGCCACATTCAGAGAGTCTGGTTTGATCATATGCTCATTCAGTCCCAGGCCAGGTGGATTGGTGCGCTCCCATTAGTTCAGGCACACTGTCTCAGTAGGTGGACCAGCCCCTCACGGTCCTAACTTCCTAACTCATCTTCTCCCACCTTCTGCTCTTCACCTGCACCTTGGGGACTCAATCCATTGCTCTGATGTGAATGTGGGTCTCTGTCTCTATCACATACTCGGTAACAAAGCAAACATCCACAGAAATTTCTTTTATATATCTTTAAACTGAACAAAATATCACAAAAGATTTTCAGGTATTGGATCCCATGGAACCTTATGAACATTGGGATCTATGCTTCATGAAGAAAGAAATAATCATTCACACATGTACATGCATGCACACATGTATTCATATATGGAAACACAATGGACACATACATGAACAGTCACTTGCACACATACCCATGTGTATACTAATGCATTATGCTGTTAGATATAATAGAAGATTGAAGGTCACAGAAATAAGAATAAACAAACTTCAAAAGAGAGTCATAGTTATTATCTAATAAAAAGAAAGTACAAGACTAATGAAGCATGGCCAAAAATTAAGAGAGAAGGACATACAGAGAGATGGAGAAGGGCAAATGTGTAGAGAAAGACCAAACACAGTTTAAAATTAAATTATCAAGACATCTGTTCAAGAAGACAGATAACTTATAATAGAAAGAATGTGTGCCTAGGTTGATCTTAGTGAAAGACAATATAATACAAAAAAAACAAATCTTGAAAGTTCCCAAAGAGAGAGAAATGACATATGTCACATAGGAATGCAATAGAATAAATCAAAACTGACATCTCATTAGTAATTATATGGCTCAATTTTGGCAGGAAAACATTTTAAAGGGGCTATAAATAAAACTTAAGATTCATACACCTACACTTAATCGAAATACTTTAAAATATGCAAGTAAATAAAAATACTTGTTTATAGCCCAATACTGACAACACTTTAGTCCAGTGGATGTGAAATGAATCTCTGATCTTCTCAAAATGAACGTAAATGTATTGTGAGGAAGATCTGAGTGTACACTGGGTATGGAAGAGGACTGGCAACTTTAAAATATATTATTTATATATAAACATTTTATATATGTATATTAAATAAATGCAGTTATAGAAAGCATAATGATAGCTTCCTACTTTTTAAAAGATATTTTTAAATACACTGTGATTTACAATATTGATAGTAGCTAACTTGAAATTACATTCAGAGTGACAGAATTTTAAAATTAAGCATGTATGCTATAGTCTTTGGAATATTGACTCTAATATCTCTGGAATGAGGTGTTACCAGAAATTAATGTTCTATAGAAAGTAGATTGTATAATATGAAATACAGCAACAATGCTATGCCATGCCATTTTTTTCCTCCAGATGTATTAAAGGGGCAGGAGAAAGCATCCTTTTACATGAACTGCAGTTATGCTATGATCCTCATTAATATATCTGAATACTGTTTGGGGTTTTTTGCATAAAATCTACCAAACGAAGATAACTGGGCACATTTTAATATCTTCAAAAGTTAGTTCATTAAATGAATTGCAAATTAATCTGTCAATTTAAAGAAAAAAAAACAGAAATAAAATCAGCTGACCACATGATGAGAAAGGACACTCTAGTGTAGGGAAAATAGGCACATGTACACCATTGGATGGGAATGTTAATTATCATGATAAAATCAGGGCAGGCACAATTTTACTTGGAACAGTGTAGTTGATTGTTTCTCCTCTTTACTTTTAGACTCTTTGGCTCTTTTGCAGAGCCTGACACCCAGTTCCCAAATAAATCAAACACAGAGTGTTACTCTTATGAATGTCTGGCCTTAGCTTAGCTTGTATAGAGTAAGCTTTTGTTAATTTAAATTATCGCATCTACTTTTTATTTCTGTCTTTTTACCTTTGTCTATTTCTGTATACTTTTCTTTACTTCTTACTCCATGGCTTGCTGCGAGGCTAGAGGGTTGGCCCTAGTGTCCTCCTCTCCTTCTTCTCTCATTGCTGCTCCTTCCTTTCTCCCAGTTTTTTCCCTCCATTTATTCTCTCCTCCTGCCATCCCCCCAGTTCTTTCTCCTGCCTAGCTATTGGCCATTCAGCTCTTTACTACACCAATCAGGTCTTTTAGACAGGCAAAGTAACACAGTGTCTCAGATCTAAAGAAATGTAACACAAAAGAATGCAGCACATCTTTGAATCATTAAAACAAATGTTCCACAGCATTAACACATGTAAAACATCTTAAAATAATATTTCACAGCAGAACATAAATATTTTAAGAAGGTATACTTGGTGAAACTACATAAATGAATACACTAAAATTAAAATGGATAAAGAAATTGGGCTGAGCTAAAATAATTAGACTTTGGTCTTACTTTGTGTCTTCTCATGCCATTGAATATTATCATGGCTAAACCTCTGGTTTAAAATATACAAGTCCAAAAAAATAGTTATCAAAAGGAAAGTGAAATTGTTTAGAGAACTGAAGTAACATGAACACTAACTAGATAATTTGTAGCCACATTTGTATTATTTTTTCCCTTTTCTATGTTTGGTGGAACAATCAGTGTTTATAGGGCTGGATTATAAATATAAAACTCAATATCACCTTTTTCTTTCAGTAAAGAACAATCTGTCATCACATTAAATGTTGGCCCAGGATTTGTAAATTTTAACTAGATTAGAAAACAAAGATATATTGATACCTGAGTCAAGGGTTCATAGATATCATTCTCTTGGCACAACCCTGGAACATAAACTAAGAGAAAATTCTCATCTTGATTCTTGGAAAAATTAGAGAGCTTAAGCGTCTTGCCTACAGAAGAGTCCTTGTTTTTGCTGTCCTTACAGTGACCTTCAATGGAAATGCTTCTGTGTTTCATTATATAATCTCTAGTGTGACTCACAAGTGGTTCAATACTTTCCATGACCCCTGTGTTTGAGGTATAATGGCAGAGAATGGAGATGTTAACTTATTTTTTCAGTTATGTTCTTACCTTTCCAGAGAAATGAAAGCAAGCCAAACACACACTAACTGCTATATTCAGGTCAATAAAGCCATTAATTTTATTTCCACTGTGCTTACCAGACATTAACCCAATGCTGTCAGCTCACAGAAAAGTTTACATAGTTCTACAGAGTAATTCGCCCTCAATCAAAGAGCTAACTCTATCTCTATCTTTATTGAACTCTCCACCAAACTCTGATCCATTTTCTCCATCACAGTTAGTAACAACTTATAACACAAGACTAAGAACCAAATACGAAGTGGCTCCTAAACATGGTTATTTGAAAGTCTGTAAATAATGAAAGACTGCTTAGTTTAATACCACACAGAAATAAGACCGTATTTCTTTATGAGTTGGTTATGACTAAATTTAGCAAATTTTTACAAATATCTAAATAGCCTAAAATATTAATAAATGAAAGCCTCTCTAAATGTTGAAGGAATGCAGCACCTTATTTTATACACCAGGCACATATTAAAATAGAAAGGGTTAATAATAGCAAATTATTATAAATGACTAGCTTGACTTTGGGAGCTCTAGTATTTTCAAAATTATTCTAGATAAATAAGAAATAGATAAATTTGTGCAGTCACAGCTTGTGCTTCAGAGTTCCTCTCTTGGTCTTCTCTCTTGGTCCTCTCTGTATAGTAGCAGGCAGTGTTTAAGTGTTCCACTCTTATCTTATTGTTTTTTTAAAAAAGAAAAAAAAACAAGAAAACAAACTATCTTTTTTCATTCTTCATACCAATTCCAGTTCCCATTCTCTCCCTTAATCCTATTCCCTCCTCCTGCACCCCTACTCCCCATCCACTCCTCAGAAAGTGTAAGGCTCATTGATTTTGGTAAGGTCCAAGGCCCTCCCTACTATATCTAGGCTGAGCAAGGTATTTATTAAAAGAGAATAGGTTCACAAATTGCCAGTACAAGCAGTAGGGATAAATCCTGGTACCACAGCCACTATCCCTGCAATCTGCCCTAGCCATACAATTATCATCCACATTCAGAGGTACTAGTTTGCTTCTATGATGGTTCCTTACCTGTCTGGCTGAAGTTAGTGAGCTCCCATAGATGCCCCTCAACCGAAGAATGGAAAAGAAAATGTGGGACATTTACACATTGGCATACTACAAAGTGTTAAAAAATAATGCCATCTTTAAATTTGCATACAAATGGATAGATCTAGAAAAGAACATCCTGAGTGAGGTAACCCAGACCCAGAAAGATTAACATGGTATGTACTCACTCATAAGTGGATACTATCTGTAAACAAAGGATATTGAGTCTATAGTTCATATCGTAGAGAAGATAAGAAACAAGGTGAACCCTAATAAAAACATACATAAATATAACTGGAAAGGGGAAATAGACAAGATCTTCTGACAAAATTGGGAACATTCTGATGAGGGGATAAAGGAGGGTGGAAGGGGAAGACGAGAGGGACAAGGGTAAGAGGAAGTAGAACTTGGAACAGGATAGTATAGATGAAGGTAGGGCAGAGATAAGAGCAAGGGAAGAGATATTTTGACTGAGAGAGCCATTATGGGGCTAGTAAATAACCTGGCACTAGAGAAATTCCCAGGAATCCACAAGAAAAACTCCAGCTAAGACTCTAAGAAGTAGAGGAGAGGGTTTCTGAACTGTCCTTGACCTGTAGTCAGATTGATGACTACCTTAAATGTCACCATAGAACCTTCATCCAGCAACTGATGGAAATTGAGGCAAAGACCTGCAGCAGAGCATTGAGCTGAGCTCCTAAAGTGCAGTTGAAGAGTAGGAGAGTGAGAATGTGAGCAAAGAGGTCAAGATCATGATGGGGATCTGCACTGAAAGAGTCACTCTTACTTTTGATAGACATCTAGGTTGGCTCCATCACCTAGCTATTATTACTCGAACAGCAATGAACTTAGTTTGAGTGTAGGTATCTCTATGGTAGGATATAGTGTTCTTTGGTTATATGCTTAGAAGTGATATATTTGCATCATATGGAAGTTGATTATTAGCTTTTTGAGAAATCAATGCCTGTTTCTACAGGGGCTGCACCAGTTTATACTCCTTGCACTAACATTAAATAAGGATTCCTGTAGTAGGAGGTTGCTTATTTGTTTCCCGGCTGTACAGGACTCCCGAAATAATCACACATTTATAATATAAATAAATATAAATTTATATTATTTAAATCACTGCCTGGCTTATTAGCTCTAACTTGTTATTGGTTAGCTTTTACATCTTCATTTAACTCATTTCCATTATTTTATATTTTACCATTAGACTCGTGGCCTACTGGCAAGGCTCCAACATGTCTACCTTCAGTATCAGTTCCATGGCTTCTCCCTGACTCTGCCCTATTTTCTCCCAACATTCAGTTTAGTTTCCTCCCCTGCCCCCTTGCTCTATTCTACCCCATCATGCCAAGTCAATTTCTTTATTAACCAATGATATTCACAGCATACAGAAGGAAACCCCACATCAGAATCCCTTTTACCCAACATCCTTGTTGGCTCTATTTTTCTCTTGATAGCAGTCATTCTTACTCGGGGATATGGAAATCTCAAAGTAGTTTTAATTTGCATTTTCCCAATGATTAAGAATGTTTATTGCTTAAATTTTTTATTTTTATTTCTTCGTTGGAAATAAAGTTCTGTTTATTACCTTTGCCCATTTTTTAAATGGATTGTTTTTCTGACCTTTTGAGGGTTTTAAATTATTTATATAGTCTAGATATTAATCCTTTGTCAAGTGTGTGTCTGACTAAGATTCCTTCTATTCTGTGTGTCACTTCTTCACTTGCTGTAAAATGTCCTTTGTTGTGCAGCATTTTTAATTTCATGAGGAACCAAAGAACACTATATCCTACCATAGAGATCCCTACACTCAAACCAAGTTCATTGCTGTTCGAGTAATAATAGCTCGATACCTCTTTCATTGCTCTCCTACTCCAAAGATACCATTGAGTCTGTTTTCTGTTAACTATCTACCGCTGGGTATGTGGCCTATACTTGAGTAATTTGTTTTTTTAGTAAGACTCCCTTGGACGAAAGTAAATTTCCAATTTCAAGAGGTTCTCAATTAGACATGGGTTCTGAGTAGGTGGGGGACATAGGTCCACTTCTCTTCTTTCAGCTATAAAACCCCGCCTGGTGCAGATCTGCGCGGCCCAGTGACGCTGCCTCAGGCTCTGTGTCTGGTTTCAAATGTGCATCCATCATGCTGACTTAAAGGGCCTTGTTTCATATGTGCATCCATCATGCTGACTTAAAGGGCCTTGTTTTGTCAGTGTTCTCTTGTTCCTCTGGCTCTTATACTCTTTTTGCTTCCTTTTTCTCAGAATTCTTGAGCTCTGAGGGGAAGGATCTGAGGGAGACATCCCATTTAGGGCTGAATGTTCCATGGTCTCTTACTCTCTGCATAATGTCTGGCTGCAAGTCTCTGTATTTTTTTTTCTCATCTAATAAAGGAGGAAGCTTCTTTGATGATGGTTCAGCAATTCACAGATCTGAATAAAGCAGGATGCCATTAGGAGCCATTTTATTGCTCTCTCTCTCTGTCTTTAGACTCTCTCTCTCTCTCTCTCTCTCTCTCTCTCTCTCTCTCTCTCTCTCTCTCTCTCTCTCTCTCGGATTAGTAGTATTTGGTTTGATTCTAGGTCCCTGGGCTATCTAGTCTCAGGGTCTTGGTCACCCAAACAGTGCTAGGTATGGGTTTCATCTCATGATGTGGGCCTTCAGTAAAGCCTTCATTGGCACCTACCCATCTCTTCTTCCAAATGGTGCTGGCGGTGTCTTTGCCTTTTGGTCCAATCATTGCAATTGCTGTCTGTGTTTTAGGGAGCTGATTTTAGTCTACTCTGTGTAGGCACTGTCTGTTTCTCAGGGACCGGCTGAGGTCTCTTTTGACCTGCTTTCTTGGTTTGCTCTGTGCAGTTGCAGCCTATATTTCAGGGTTCATCTTGAGGTAGCAGGGATGGGTGGGTTTGGGGCAGAGTGGGTCCAATTGATGATGGGGTGTTGGAGCAGCCTTCCTGCAGGAAGCTTGCATGCTGTCTGGGTAGTGAAGCTAAGGCAGGTTGGAGAGGATGCCAGGGATTTCCCCCTGTACCGAGGGCCTAGGGAGTAGGGTGCCCAGCTGGCTGGTTGATCAGTCACTTCTTAGTCTGCTTTGTGCAGTTGTAGCCTGTGCTTTATGGGTGGGTTTGGGGGCAAAGTGGGCCTTGTAGCTTACCGGTATGATAGCTGAGGAGCTTTTCCAAATTGAGTAGAAATTTTATTTTGTATCTTTTATTCAGTTTTATAAGTATTTTTAAAGAACGGACTCCAAAAAAATGTAGTGAGCGTTTTAAACGTGTGGTACAAGAAACTGTATCATGTATTCTGCTGCTTCACTTGAAAAGTCCTGCCTGGCTGCAGGTTTATAGCTATGCAATGGTACAAAAAAATTGAAGATGTGAGGTTCTTGATAAAACATGAACTATTTCTAGTAAGCTGCATGAATTTGTTACTACTGAGATTTATTTAAAAATATTACAGATTGCTCATGTTCTCCCAGGATGTGAGCAAGGGAAGTTGACTCCAGGACAATCACAGTGGATTTTAACTGAAAGAGATGTAAGAAACCCTGTCAGAGGAAAAGGATGACAAAGCCCATGTAAATAGGAAGACAAAGGAAATGACAGTAAAGGAATTCAAAGACTGCCACTAAAAGGAATAAAAAACAAATTCCAAGAAACAAGTGCAGCGCCTTGAAATCAGTATAACTCCTAGCAGGAGTAACACACTTGCTGAATTTCCACCTAGCTCAGTTCCTAGTACCTAACACATGCCAGGTTCTAGAAGCAATAGCAAAAATTCAAGGTGTGTTAGAAGACAAAATAAGGCATAATATGAAAACCCAAGTACAAACTGACATATTTCAGGGAATTGAAATTGTAAAAACTGTCTGGTGCAACTGTAATTGCTATGCCAAAGGAGCATGATGAGAAAATTGAAATAGGATAAAATGAGTGATGTGGGTAGAATGGTGGACATTTCTTAAGATTCTGGATTTTAAACATATTCAATGTTAGCCAAGCACTCTATTACTGAGATATAACTCAAGTCCCAAGAGATGGAGATTTTGAGCAATTAACAAATAAATAGGGAAGACCTTGAAGAAAACAAAGGTGCAGGAGCTGAGTTAAGGATATCGTTATTGAGCTTATCAGTAGACACATGGCTTAAGAAAACATCAATGATTCAGAAAACAGTTCAGTAGAAAACATCTCAAGCTGAAAAGCAAAGAGAACATAATGACAATAACAAACAGAATGTCAAAGAAGTATGGGTGCATGTATCAAAAGAAGCATACATAAATTGGAATGGGAAAAAAACAGAGCCAAGCTGAAAATATATTTTAAGCAATAATGAATGAGAGATTTTCAAAATTAATGATAGACATCAAATCAAAGATCCTTGCAGTTCACAGAACAACATATCAAGTAAATATAAAAGAAACCCACCTAATACTGTCAGAGAGAGAGAGAGAGAGATAATGCCAAAAACATCTGCAGCTGGTGATAGGAAGTACTACACCATGAACTACAACTAAAAGTCCCAGCAGAGTTTTTGTCAAAAACCAAGCATAAAATGTTTTTGACAATTCAAATGTGTAAGGCATTGCTTAAAACAAATAAATACATATGTCTTAAACCATCAATCTAGAATTCCATATCCAACTGAATAATCCTAGAAAAAAATTAGAGTAATAGGCAATATAAACTAAACTAAATTAAAAGCTGAGGTAATAAACTAAAGAGTATACAAAATAAACGCTGAGGTAACTCATCATGTCGGCATGTGTCTCAGAAGAAATATCATAAAGACAAGTAAGTTGGACGTCAGCATAAAAATGAATTAAATGGATTATATGGTGGGATGCTCTGATTGTGAACTATACTCCCCAGACTCAAAAGTCTGAACTCCTGTCCTCAGGTTTTGGCACTATTTGGAGAGAATAAGGACATTAGGACTTTGGAATTGCCCTGGAGGAAGTGAGGTCAGTTGAGTCCTGAGATTTTAACACCTGGTCTCACTTCCTGTCTGCTACTGCTTCCTCATCCACCATGATATGAGGATAGAAGTTCTGGTCACCTCTTCAGCTGTAGCTGTCACCTACACCTGTCCTGGTGTGGGGGGTCCTTCTGTCTGTGTGTTGCTTTTGTTGGTTAATGAATAAAGAACTGCTTTGAGCCTATGGCAGGGAAGAACAGAACTAGATGGGAAAAGCTAGGCTGTATGCTGGGAGAAAGAAGGGAGGAGTGAGAGAGAATCCATGGAGGCCCCAGAGACAGACGACAGACGCTGGAAACTTTAGCCGGTAACCCACAGCCATGTGGCCATACACAGATTAGAAATGGGTTAAGATTAATATGTAAGAGTTAGCCATTAAGAAGCTAGAGCTAATGGGCCAAGCAGTGATTTAATTAATATGGTTTCTGTGTGATTATTTCAGGGCTCCAAGCAGCAAGGAACCAACAAGTGACCGTCATTACTACACTGCCCCATTTTTTCCCTCTTACGGATTTGGACCATGAAATCTGAACTCTATATAAGCGCTCCTTTAACTTACTTTTATCAGACATTTTGGTCATAGGAACTGGAAAAGTAAGTGACATAAATACTATATTTTTTTATTTGCTTACTTCTGATTGACCTAAAAGTTGTATCAAGATTAATTGTATGAATACAGTGAGTATGGGCTGGAGAGATGGCTCAGCCGTTAAAGGCTAGGCTCACAACCAAAAAATGAATACAGTGAGTAAATATTAGCTATAGATAAATAGAATGTCACAGGAAAAAAGAATGAGATTGAGGAGTCACTGTTACGAGCAGATCATTAGAAGTAAGTGAAAACTGCACATAATGACTTCATCCCTACTGGTTTAGTGCAGTAACCGGGTAAGAAAAGGGGGCTTATAGAACAGAATTTGACAAGAAATACCACAGCCAGATGATGGGTATGGAGAAGATTCATAATTCTGATTGCTGGTACATTTCTTTCACATAATATCATAAAGTTGCAATCAACCCAGTGATTTTCATCTCCTAAAGCCTTATCCACAATTTAATCAATGTAAAAACATCAAGCATGGAGCAACGTTCAACAGTTCTCTACACTAGTCCTATTCTAACTGGTAAGCCATGAAAAAGATGGAAAAACTTCCATAGCCAAAGAGGCTAAGAAGTCCTGAGGATCCAAAACAATTCAGTGGTTTCCTGGATTGATGAAAGGGCATCACGTAAAAAGGAGAAAATCTGAATGAAAACCAGTGATGGCAATAAAGAAGAAAAACTGTACTTGAGTACATATAAATTCTATTCTGTCATTGCAAATTATATGAATCCAAAACTATTTTTAAAAACAAAACTAAAGTCTACTACAATGCAAACTAAAGCAAGTTTGCTTTGCTATTTCTAACTGAGCTGTTCCAGAGCAAAGAAACTAACTTTGTCTAATGATATGAGGAAAAAACAGTATAGGAGATAGCTATTGATAAAGTTCAACTCTTGTACATCCAGAATGTGTGTTTTTAGCTATTTGTCTCCTGAAATGAAATCAATGATCTGGAATCAGCAAAAATATGATGGTGCTCCAAAACATTCATCCAGTGAAAGTGATTACATCTTGTTTTGAGACTACAATGGGAATTTTGAGATTTGCAGAGCGTGAGTTATTAGTATCTGGTAGATCATTTTTATATTTATGCACTATACTGAAAATATGTTCCTCTTCCCTTCATGATCTTTATAATTATGATTCCTCATTTTGATTAGTGAATAGAATTAGTGAAGAAGACCTAGAGAAAGCAATTGAAAATTTTGAATGTGCAGGAATAAGGGATTTTAATAGTTTCAAACTTGAACGTTGTGATTTGTGGTTCATGAACTTAGAAGTATAGCAATCCTTATCAATCTTATGTATTACTAATAAGAAGAAATTCATATCTAGATACAACAAAATGAATAAATACCTAAAATGTAATGATAGAGAGGCTGGTAACAATACTAGGAGGGTAAGAAAATTTGCTGCCCAAAGTGATGATGAAATGGACCTATCTCATAAGAATCAATTTACTTTCAAAAGATAAAGAATGTATGTCATGTAGCCTTGAGTATAATAGATGATACCTAAATGGCTTGCTGCCTATCTATCTACCTCCAATGGAAGATATGTTGAAGAGTCATCTGTGACACTAGATGTGAGCTGTGAGAGGGAGTGATGCTCTCACATTTCCATCCATAGTTAACTCTTACATTTTGTTCTTATCCCTTCTATAAACATGTAAACTTAGACAAGGATGCCACCTTACCTCTACCTACTGCCCTGTATATTGACTCTTACTTTCCTATCTTGACCCTTATAGCCTTGAGAGACAGTTCTTAGTGACCACTCCGTGCTGACAGTGGAATCAAGAATAGAATCAACACTGATTATAGTTTTCTTGTATCACCGATACGAGAAATCTCTCCAGTCTAACTGGAGTAATTAACGTAAGTAGTCAGAAAAGCTTACTTCACTTAGCAGCATTCGTTATGGGAGAATCTATTTACACCTGATAACAGTATCATGTCCATTAGAAAAAAAATGTGAAAAATTGTATTTATCACAAGCACGGAGAGGTCCACTGTGCTGGATAGTTTCCATCAGCTTGACAGAAACCTGGAAATGCTTGGGATAAAACTCAATTGAAGAGTCACTTTTATCAGAGTGGCCAGTAGGTAAGTCTATGGAACATTTCCTGATTAACTATTGATGTGAGAGGGTACAGCCTGCGGTGGGCAGTGCTACCCTGGGCAGGGTGTTTGCACTGTATAAGAAAGCAAGATGAGCAACTCATAGGGAACAAACCATCAATCAATGTTCTTTTATGATTTCTACCTCTGCTCCTATCTCCATGTACCAGTCCTGACTTCCCTTCATGACAGACTGTAAGCTGTGAAGTTATATAAACCGTTTCCACCCAAAATTGGTTTTGGTCATGGTGTTGATCATAGCAATAGAAAGAAAACTAACACACTCACTGAGGTTGCAGATGGTCTACAGAGATTTTACTTATTTCAGAGCTCAGTGGACTTCCTGTTCTGATACAGATCTTTCTGCTATATGTACTACATGCTGGAATGTTTCATTAATCAGAGTTCTATAGAGGAATAGAACTGATAAAATGAATATCTATTAGGCTAGTTTATAGAATGTAATCTGGCAAGTCCAAAAATCGCTGTCTTGCACCAGAGAGGACAAATACTGAATAGTTCCATGAACAGTACCATTCAGTGGAGTCCTCTAGGAGTCCCAATCTGTCACTGAGAGCCTAGAGAGTTCCTAAAGAGCCACTGGTCTCCACTGTAGACCTGCGGCCTGCTGTTTCTGCCATCATATGGGGAGCTCAGCAGCACTGGAGTAGGTGAACTTGCCAGGTGGAGTGTGACCCAAGCAAGGAAAATCCAATCTTCTTTCTTCCACCCTCTATTTTATGAACCGCTATCAGAAGGTGAACTTTCAATTTCTGTGTCTTCCTACTTCAAATAAAATCCCTGTGAAGAATTTCTAATGGATTCAGTACCATTCAATTGATCCCTGATCCAATTATTTAACAAGATTCACCAAAACAAGTGCCCACAAGTGGCTAAGGCCTTTCTTGCCAGCATTCTATTGGGAGTCCATACAAGCTTCTTTTTTGCCTTCTGAAATTACTATGCTAAGTCTTGAAACATGATTTGTTCCTGGCTTAGTTATTGGAAAGATGCTACACCTTATATTTTTTTAAGTGTAATGAGGCATTTTCAGCTGTTCCATCATTCCTCCATATCAACTGGACTCATTCTGAACCACATATTTGCCTAGGCACTGTTCAGACTACAACTGAGGCAAAGGTGGCAGAGTCACAGGATACTGAAGGGGTAAAAGACACAATCACCAGAGTCCAAATTATAAAGAGTTTATCTTGAAACACCATTCAATGGAGCGGTAAGATGGTTACCTAAGCTAAGATATATTTGCTGATATCCTATCTGACTTCACATGGAAAGCACAATATCAAATCCTAGTTAATAGAATTTGATAGTGGTAACTAGGAAGGTCTCTAGAGTTCAGTGGGATTCAAGACAATATTGTTTACTGATCTATGATATTAACTTTACACAGTGACAAAAATAATTTAGTAGTAGAAATGTAATACATGTTGAATATATATTCTGGCCAAGAATAGATAGCTAGGGAGCTCACAAGCCTCAGGGTTAAAGGCACTATAATTAATCTGCTAAAAGGACATGGTATAAACTGCTCTCCATGTTGATATATCTATTACCACAATTCTCAGCATTCAACAGATATGCTACTTTGTGCCATGGACAGACATTAACATTGAAACCCACAAAAGATCAAAGTGTAGAGAAGACATGTTGCTGATGTGCTAGCCATAAATGGGGTGTCTATATCACACATCCTCTGCCACAGCTCAGAAAGCACCATGGAACAAGGAACAGAGGGAAAATAATTTTTCCTTAAGAAATAAATCTATAGTAATTTGAACCTGCTCCAGAGGATGGCTTCATATCCATGAGAATGAGGTCAGTACAAGTTGTTCTTGTGAGTTATTTAGGAAATAGAGGAAGAGAGAAAGAAAGGGAAAGAAGGGGAATGAGACAGAATAGGAAAGTATCAAGCGAATCTTGAAATATTTATGCAGAGAAGCAGGTGGGGAAAGAATATGGTCAAAATTCATTTTATAAATATTTTAATTTATTTAATAGAATATTATATTTAACAAATAATTTGTAAAAACAGATGTTTTTAGTAGTCATGGGGTATAAATGAGAGGATAATATCTGATAAATTCTGCTTCTACAAATAAACTGCATACATGTACTTCTGAAGTTTTCTTTTCTGTAATGAAACCGAGAAATAATATATTCAATATGGTTTAAATGCAGAATTGCCTAATCAATTGTCATGTTCTGTTGTCTTAAAATTATAAATAATTTATAAAATGTGAATTGACTGTATGTAATATTTTATATTTAATGTGATAAATATTTTTATAGAAATATTTTAATCTATTTAAATTTAAGTATTAAACAAATATTAAATTTGGCTTAATATAGTTTTGTTTGCTTGTTTATTTTGCTGAATATGTATCTCTCCTTCACATTTCAAAGAAAGAAACATTTTTTCATAATCATATAATTCTTATAAATGCATTACTGACCTGCTACCTATAGGAGAAAAAGGCGTTAAATATGACTTCTCATGTATTTTTTTAATTGAGGATGTACCTGTATGCTTTGAAGAACTGTCTGCCTAATTTCTTTACAAAATGTCTAATGGTCAATCTCCTATGGATAAGCAAAGGTATTTTCAGTTAAAGAAATGTGTTAGGAAACACTTTGGATAGGATGTCTATCGCTCACCTTTGCTTTTGTTAAGTGAACTCTGAAAGCATGGGTTGATGAAGTGTCTTAGAATATCAATTAAGTGGCCAGATGATGGTGCCACTTGCCTTTAATCCCAGCTCTCAGAGGCAGAGACAGGTGGTTCTCTGTGAGTTTGAGGCCAACCTGGTCTACAAGACCTAGTTCAAGGACAAACTCCAAAGTTACAAAAAAAAAAAAACCTATCTCTAAAGGCCAAAAAAAGAAAGAATATCAAAGAAGCTACAAAAAGAGTTACTTCACAGCCTACATGCTTACTGCTATGTGAAGCAAGCTATACCACTGGTTAGAAATTGCATGGATTCATTGATTGAGGCAAAAATCATATATCTGATACTCAAAGTAAGAGATTCCTCAGACCCCCAGATGTTTCTGCACCATTCTTTACTGATTAGATTGATAAAAACTATTACAGAAGATTGATGACTGGAAAATTATCTTGTACGAGTCTAATTTGATAATCTTATCATTTATGTTGTTATAGAACTAATTGGAGTTTAAACCCAATTATAAAATAAATATCTTTCAATTTAAAGTAATTTGCTCAATAAACTCTAAATTTCAAAACAATACAGTTTGAGATTAAGCCATTTATTATAAAAAGATGTGAGAAATTATAGATGCCGAGATACTGATACATGCCATTATGAACACTTAAAATATTTTAAAAGCTGTCAACTCTTTGGTTCATCGATCTTAATAGTCAGCCATAAAAATGTTCTTGTTCTGTACATCTGCAGTTTGAAAACCAAAGAAGCAAGCTGTGTGCAGTTTCCATGGCATCTGTCACTCACCTAGGGACAAAAGCTTGCTGCCATAGAACACCTTTGTGATGTTGAAGCTTTTATCATAAATCTTCATCTTTAATAAGTAAATTCATGAAGCTTATAATTGGCAGAGTCAATACAATTGAAATATATGATGTGCCAGCACCCTCAACACTGATTTCACTTAATCTTTAACCTAACATATTGCAGAGTTACAGTAGCAGTTCTCACGGTGAGACTCCATCTGTTAATGGCAGGGAACAACATTGCGATACTGCAGGAAACTGCCAAAAAGGCAAGTGACTTGATATGCAGCTAACTGGAGTTCAGTGATACTTGAAGATGTTCTTTTTATGTCTCCCACTTATATTGGAAATAACCATTGAATGCAAGAACTGATAGGAATCCCTAAAGATCAGCCATCCTTTAAGATGTGATAGAAACCAAAACAAATTCTATCTGTGGCCAATGATGTGTAAAACATCCTGATCCATCTCTCAGAGAAGTAGCTAGGCAGGCTGACAGAGCTATTAGATTCATTAGTTCGTATCACTGAGCTAAGTCAGGGCTGCCAAATGCTTTAGCATGCCCTGCTAGTCAAGGAATTCTTTAAGACACAGTACGTTGATTGTATCAGCTACAGGGATAAACCTAAACCCTCTAGGCATAAAAATGAAATGGTTTAATGTCATTGTCTGCATTAAAAAGTAATTTATGTCCTGCACAGCTTTAGAAAAAGGGGAAGGATGAAGATGAGGTAAACATGGAGGAGGAGGAAGAGGAGGAGGAGGAGGAAGAAGAAGACCCACACTGAGATTAAATAAGGCAGTGACTTTTGACAAAGAAGTCATTTTCCAGATCACACTAATAGCCCTTGTTTTATGACTTTGTATGTCAGACAATTGTCAAGTACATTAATAACAAGATGAGTATTTGGCCAACAAAGAACACACCAGTAGATCATTGATAAAAATATTTCAATCAAAATGCTAGAATAATTTGAAATATAGACAAACAGGGAGAGATAAGGCTGTTGATGACAAGAAAGAGAGCTCAGAATTCTCATAACCCTGACTTCAAATAAAAAAAATCATACCTGAGTACATGTACTACTTATGATTGTTGAATGCCATTGAGAAATGTCTATAATCTCTATAATTTTTTATTTCATATATATGAATGTTATTGTAGAAATTTAAGTGATATGCACAGATTTACTGCAGTCATAGTAGCATATACTTATAAGCACAGCACTTGTGAGGATGAAGTAGATAGATCAGGAGTTCAAGGATAATCTAAACTGAATATTGAGTAGTTTGCGATTAATTTGAACATATAAAAAATAAAAAATAGAAAGAATGCATCAAATTTCACAGGAGATAAAAATTGTAATGACCCCTTTCTGATCAGACAAAGCTAAACTAAATATGTTATTGATTAAGTGTTGAGTATGAGGTATGTTTTGGAAGATTAAGGAGGGAGTTTAAAAGGTATGCAGACTCCTCAAAAGTCCTCCCTGTCTCTGGAAACTGGAAAATCTGTAATTCATCATATGAGTAATGACAGAAACACATAAGAAGATGGAAGTAGGAGGTTGATCTTTAAATAGGATATTTTCCCATTGGGAACAATTATTTTCTTCATTACGAATTTTGTTAAGAATTAAGCTATGCCATCATTCTTTAAATAAACATTCATTATTCTTGTTTTTAATGGGTTCACTTTGCTATTTGGCTTCTCTAGGCTTGTGTACTACAGGCTTAATGTCCTTTGTTTATGGCTAGAGTCCACTAATGAGTGAGTACATACTATATTCATCCTTTTGGGTCTGGGTTATCTACTAAGGATGGTGTTTTCTATTTCCATCCATTTGCATGCAAAATTCAAGATATCATTGTTTTTTACTGCTGAGTAGTATTCTATTTTTTTTGTTTACATTGTTTTGTTTTATTTTTTCCATTCAAAAACATAATTAAAGAAATAAAATTTTTACATTTCTTCCCCTTCTCCCGGTCCCCTCCCGCTACCCCCTAACCCCTCCTCCCTCCCCCTTCTTCCTTGAAAGAGGGCATGGTGCCCTGCCCTGTTGGAAGTCCAAGGCCCACCCCCCCCGGCCTAGGAAGGAGTGCATCCAAAAAGACTCGGTGCCCAAAAAGATAATACATGCAGAAGAGATAGGTCCTGGTGTCATTGTTGATGGGTTCTCCGTCCGCCAACTTTCGCCGCCTCATTCAGAGAGTCTGGTTTGATCATATGCTCATTCAGTGGGACTGAGTAGTATTCTAATGTGTAAATATTCCATATTTTCTTTATCCATTCTTCCGTTGAGGTGCACCTAGGTTGTTTCCAGGTTCGGGCTATTATAAACAATGCCATTAGGAACACAGTTGAACAAATGCTTTGGTAGTATGGTTGGACATCTCTTGGGTATATTCCCAAGAGTGGTATTGCTGTATGTCAACCTGTCGGAGAATGAAAATAGATCCTTATCTATCACCATGCACAAAAATCAAGTCCAAATGGATTAAAGACCTCAATATAAATCCATTCACACTGAACCTGATAGAAGGAAAAGGTGGGAAGTAGCCTGAAAAACTTGGGCACAGGAGACCACTTCCTGTGTATAATCCCAGTGGCACAGACAATAAGAGCAACAGTGAATAAATGGGACCTCCTGAAATTGGGGAGCTTCTGTAAAGCAAAGGATACAGTCATTAAGACAAAAAGGCATCCTACTGAATGGGAGATGATCTTCATCAACCCCACATCAAACAAAGTTCTGATCTTCAAAATATATAAAGAACTCAAGAAACTATACATTAAAATTCTAAATAACCCAATTAAAAATGGGGTAATGATCTGAACAGATAATTCTCAACAGAAGAAGTTCAAATGGCCAAAAGATACTTAAGGTCATGTTTAACTTCCTTAGCAATCAGCGAAATGCAAATCAAAACAACTTTGAGATACCATCTCACACCTGTCAGAATGGCTAAAATTAAAAACACCAAAGATAGCCTATGCTGGAGAGGATGTGGAGTAAGGGGAACACTCATCAATTGCTGGTGGGAATGCAAGCTGGTCCAGCCACTTTGGAAATCAGTGTGGCGCTTTCTCAGGAAATTGGGGATCAACCTACCTCAGGATGCAGCAATCCCTTCAAATTTTTGATAGTCCTTAGCTATTTATGCACAAAAGAATTAGTTCACTGTTACCATGTAACTATTTGACTTTCTTCTTCAGTGGATTTTATTACTCTTTGATGTTTTCTGTTTGTCTGTTGTATGTGATCTAGATACGGTCTCACCTTTTAACACTGACCTGCTTGAAACTCACTTTATAGACTAAGATGGATTTGAACTCAAGGGCTGCACAACCATACTCAGCCTACTTATTCGACTTTTAGGGTTTTGACTTTATTTTTCATTCTTCTTTGTTTTTTTATTGATTTTATTGAGCTCTACATTTTTCTCTGCTCCCTTCCCTGCCTCTCCCCTCCCCCTTCAATCCATGCTCTCAATATACTCATGGGGATCTTACCTTTAAACATAGAGCAAAGAAAACTAGCCTACAAACCACAATCCCAGAGAACTTAGACAACAATGAGGACAGTAAGAGAGACATACATGGATCTAATCTACATGGGAAGTAGAAAAAGACAATATCTCATTCTTCTTTGTTTAATTACAGTTATTTAACAATAAAATTTGAAGGTTTTGATCCACTGATTTAACATATTTGTTTATATCTTATGTAAATTCATCTCTCTCTCCCTTGTCTTATTTTTTCCCAATATAAACCACAGAGTTCCTTTATATAGCTGTAAGGTTAATATACTGTATTTAAAATGCAAGTACACAGGAGGCAGAAATAAGACAGTCAAAATCAAGCCACCCTCCTACAGAATGAACCACTGTTCCTCACACACAGTAAATAGATAATAAGTAATCTGGAAAACTAGTAAAATACCTGGGCATGCTAGCATATACATATACCTGCACTAAATGAGCCCCTGTCTAAAGTAATGTAAAATAAAAAGCATTTACAAAGTCTTAATTATATAAATGTGTGTACTCAAATAGATTTGTTGATTACAACAGGCAATTATTTTACTCTAAATCAGCCCTAAGTAAATTAAGAGTTAAAATGTAATGTTCACATGGACAATATTTTCTGTGTGTATGCATGTATACTCATGTGCACATCTATGTCTGACAATACATGAGTGTGCATGCAGGTAGAAGTTATCGGTTAACCTCTTTGTCCTTCCCTGATAACCACCTTGGTTTTTCTTTTCTTTTGTTTATGTTTTTCATAGAAAATTAGCTCACTGGAAACTGGGACCTGCCTATCTATTAGCCTGTTGGGTGAACAAGTTCTGAGACTCTTCTCTCTCTGCTTCCTGCAGGAGTTGCTGGTCTGTGCCTCCACTTTACAGGATTGAGTGCTGGATCAAAATCAACTCTCTACACTTGCACAGAAAGCAATTTCCTGATTGGGCTCCTTTCCTGACTTCCCATTGACAGTGGTTTCCTCAGTGATATCAATACATCCACTTTAATTTATGTTTTCTTTTATACAGACTATCTTTTAGGGATTTCTTGAAATAGGATTTATTAATTTTTTTTCTTTTCATTAATTGTGAGCAAAATCTTTACTCATGCCTCATTTTTAAAAATATCCAGATTCTTCCATGTGCTTCTGAAATTCACCTCACATAAGAATTTCTAAGAATCCTGTGGATTGTATTCAGTTTAAGTAAACACATTCTATAGTAGGTGGGTAAAGAGTTTTCACTATTTACACTGTGGAACAGATTTAATGCTTGATACCTTATTTTCCTGATTAAGAATTGTTTGTGTGTGTGTGTGTGTGTGTGTGTGTGTGTGTGTGGTGTGTG